>JASDQU010307972.1:40089-64046 GCA_032191745.1 Picea mariana
ATCCAAATTCAGTGAGACAAAATGTGTTGGTTAGGGTACATTCGGGGAATGCTCTACACAGTCTCTCTCTATAATAAGCCAGAATTCAACAAGGTATGACATTTTTTCTATAAATCCTTTTCTGAGAGGTTCCAAGTAGTGAAACTTGGAGGAATTGCATTACAAACATTGAAGAAAATTGCGTATTAGTTTCAGATCTTTATACATTATAGGTTCAAAGTTATGATTACTTCAAGTTAGGTTTTTTGACTAATCCAAAACTAGGCATGTGAGACTAAAGAAAAGTTTGATGAAAATGCTAGTCTCCTGTTTTTAAAGTTGAGGAAGGTTTGCAGGAATGTGATCATATACACCAGGTCTATTACAGAGCTACAAATCAGATTTGGATGATGAAATTGATGAGGGATTTTGGTTGTGGTACATGTTGAGTACATGGTTGAGACAAGTAGTTGATAAGTTGGCGCACATACATGAGGTGTATAGTTGATGATGTTGGTACATATTGATGAGTCATAGTTGATGAGTAGTTGACACATGATTGGTACATACTTGGTACATAATGAAAATGTAACATCGATAGTTTATACTTTTCAATTTGTGAAGATGTGGATTGGAGGTTTTGGAGCAACCCATTTATTGTTCCACAATCAACCCGTCATTGACACGTACCCATCAATGTAAACCGCAGTTTGGATTGCCATACCACCCTTCAGAATTATCCTCTATGCAACTTCAAATTCTGCAATGCTTCCTGGTCGTCAATTTTGATGGATCGTGATAAAATTTATTTCGGTCCCGATATAATTAATTTCTTCACCAAATTTAACTGCTTTGTGCCATTTTTAACCTTCCTGTCAATTTTTCATGCCTCCAAACCGCTTAGCTCCTTTGTTAATTTTAGAACCATGACCCTAGGAAATAAAAAATTTGATTGGTACTAACATGGGCTCCAATTGGGGATGGATTCCTCCTTGCGATGCGCCAAAGAGTCGTATATCCAATAGTCTCATTCAGTGGGCTATTGTTGAAACTTTCAGAATTTTTTCTAAAAAATAGAAACATGCATACCTTATCTATTTCAATTCACACCAGTAATGTGGAACAAGACCTTATGGCCTTCTCTTTGGGCTTCAAATTTTTTTGAGATAAAAAAATTTAACTGCTCTATCTTGAAAAATAACAATGGTTATTTACAATCAAATGGAAAGACCAAAATACTTTTAAGAAAGGTAGTGTTTAAGAAACCTACCATTTACAGGTCCTCCACCAATAAGATTTCCATTAAGTTCTTGCAGCAAATAAGCATTTCTCCCATGATAAGAAACAATTCTAAGTGGTCCCAACCAGAGGTGATCAAACTTTCCATGCTTCCCTTTATCTTCATTTCTTGCATCCCAATTCAGCACCAAATCGTCTACCTTGAAATCATCAACCTTTGTAAATTTATCAAAGACCATTTTCATTTTGTCCTGATGCAGTTGTGAGTTTTTGAAAACTTTTTCTCTCATTTTTTGCACATGAATCAGTTGATTTATCCTTCTTTGAGAGTCATTTGGTTCAACTTCCTGTTCTTGCAGCAACTTCATCACCGGTAGCCCTAATGAAGTCAAGAAAACTACATATGTGCCATATACAATATGGAAAGTTGATGTAGAAATAGAACTCTTGGTGGTGATCCTATCAGCCCATAATGCATAAATAAGCTTCTTGTGCCAAGCCTTCTTGTTTTCCTGTTGAATATTTTTAATAATTCTTTTCAATCTCTTGTTGGGTGACTCAGCTAATCCATTACCCCAAGGGTAGTAAGTTGTGGAATGACCCAAGTTTATGTTGTAATCACTGCAAAACTTTTCCATTATCTTGGACTTGAATATTGTTGCATTAATAGTTATGATTTTAACCAAACAACCAAACCTAGATAGAATGTTTCTTTCCAGAAATTGAATAATAACAATATCATTAGCTTGCCTTGTTGGAACTACTTCAATCCACTTGGTGAAGTAATATGTAGTTGTAAATATCCACTTATGTTGATCTGAAAATGGTGGATGGATCTCTTATGTAAAATCAAGGCCCCACTTCCTAAATGGTGCTTCAATAGAAATAGGTTTTAATGGAAAGGGATGCAATTTCCTTTTGCCATAAAAAATCTGACACTCGTGACAACTGGACACCTCCTTCTACACATCAAAAAAATATGTTGGGCCAATAAAATATTGCTCTTAGTATCTTGTGCATAGTCTTTTTCCAGTAATGGTGTCCTCCACGGTCTCCTTTATGAAATTATTTGATAGCATGTTTAACTTCTTCTTCCAATAAACAACTTAGTAAAATTACACCTAGATCTTTCCAATACAGAGAATCGTCTAGAATACAAAATTTTGTTGCTTTTAACTTCATAAATATAGCCTTTTTATTGCTCAGTTCAGGAGGAGCTTGTAAATTCCTTAACACATAGATAGTATCAACATACCATGGAGATTCAAGGAATTTTTGGGATACCTGTGGGACTGTCTCTTCCTTTGAATTTCCTGACTAGTCAGCAATAAAATTTATCCCCAAGACATCATAATTTGAATGTGTCATCAGTTTAGCAAGCCCCTAACCTTTGATTAGATTTATAGGATTTATCTCAAGATCACACTCTAACAAGACATCTATCCATTTGCCTCTTTTTCCTTCAGGATCAGACTGAGTTAAGATGTATTTCACATAATTGTTGGGCACATAAGAAACAACATGAGAATGTAAGATATAAATTATGAATTCTTTGAGGGATTTTACTAGTGCATATACTTGCTTATACATGATTCCATACTTCAATGGAGAGTCTCTCAGAGTTATGTTGTAATAGGCTATGGGCCTTTCAAAATTATTTTCATGTCTTTGCAACAAGACACCAACAATAGTGTGTTCTTATGCAAAAGAGAACAAGATGAAATCCTTTGCATAATCTGTACTGGCCAATATTGGTGCCTTGGTCAATGCCACTTTTATATCCTCAAAGGATCTTCTGGCTTCTGGAGTCCACTTTATCTCATTGCCTTTTCTAAGCATGTTGGTAATGTAATTTATGATTTCAGCCAGATTGGGGATAAACCTCCTCATAAAGTTTACTCTTCCTAGAAAGGATTGTACCTACGTTTTGCTTCTAGGTGTGTCAATCTTCAGAATTCCAACCACTTTGTTGGGATCTATCTTTATTCCTTCTTTAGAAATGATATGACCAAGTAGATTCCCCTCTTTCATTCCAAAGTTAGATTTCTTGGGATTTAATGAAATGCCAAATTTCCTACATTTCTGAAAAACCCTTTTCAAATATTTTAGATGCTCATCATCAAAATATGAAAACATAGTAATATCATCTAAATAAATGACAATGAAATTATATTTCTCATCAGCAAAAGTTATGTCCATAGCCCTTTGGAAAGTTTCCCCTACATTCATGATCCCAAAAGGCATCTTGGCATACATGAATGTACTCGAGGGTGTTGTGAAGGATGTCTTCGCTTGATCATCAATATGCACCATGATTTTGTTGTATCCAGAAAAACCATCAAGCATTGACATTTTCTATGATCCAACCACCTTCTGTAGAATGTAATCCATCTTAGGGAGAGGATAATTATCTTTGAGAAAAACACTGTTCAGATTTCGAAAGTCTACACACAACCTGATTTCACCACTTTTCTTTCTAAAAGGAAATAAGTTAGCCAACCATTTAGAGAATCTTAAAGACACTATAATCTTAGCATCAAACAACTTCCTTACCTCTTTCTCAATTAATGGCAGCAACAAAGGATTAATCCTTCTAAATTTATTCTTGAAAGGTTTTCGGTCATATTTAATTGGAGTTACATGTTGAATCACCTTAGTGTCATAAACCTTCAAATCCTCGTACCTTCAAAAAACCTAGTCCTCTTTTGGAAACAAAATAGTATAAGAAGGGGTATCAAAATGTCATCATGTAGTTGCAAAAGCAATACAATCTCAAAAATAAAAAGGTTCCTGCAAACTCACCAAAAGGGAATCCTACAAGGGAGCATCAAGTTTATTCACCTTCTTCAAGTCAACCTAAGAAAGACAGTTCTACAAGGGAGGTATTGGAGAAATGAAAACATAAAGAAGAACCCCCAAAGAAGGCACCAGAGACAAAAAGGGATGTGGTCATCAAAGAGGTAGAAAAAACCTAGTCCCCTTTTCATTTTAATTTTTTCCATTTCACTTTCAAAATTAAAAGGGGACTAGGTTTGTTCTACCTCTTTGATGATGGCCACATCCCTTTTTGTCTCTGTTGCCTTCTTTGGGGGCTCTTCTTTTTGTTTTCATTTCTCCAATACCTCCCTTGTAGAATTGTCTTTCTTAGGTTGACTTGAATAAGGTGAATTAACTTGATGCTCCCTTGTAGGATTCCCTTTTGGTGAGTTTGCATGCACCTTTTTATTTCTGAGATTGTATTGCTTCTGCAACTGCATGATGGAATTTTGATACCCATTCTTATACTCTTTTGTTTCCATTGTCAACATATCATAATTTTCCTACATAAACTAATCATTTGCATCCATAAATTGATCATGTTCTTCTTTAGTTAGGAACACCTTTGTTTCAATATCATCACAACAATGTATGTTGTCTTCAAGGGATTCATCGAAATTTTCATTCACATAATTATTTTGGAAAGGGGGTTTAAATTTCTAATAACTTTGATTTCTTTGATCTATGATAGTAGGTTTATTGTCTAAAGATATATTCTCCACCAAAATTTCCATGGTTTTTACCATTAAATCAAATTTTTCGTCTGATGTTTGGGAAGTTGAGGGTTGAGCTTCTCCTTGAAACTTTTTCATATCGGTATCAGGATTATGCTTAATCTTTCATGATACCATCAGATTCACTTCTACATCAATTGCATCATTAATCATGTCATCTAGAGTGGTATATATCCTTTCCCTCAACAACAATAAAAAATCACTGTCAAAAGAGTCAGCATAACGAAGTTTTGCAGCTCCAGGAGGGGGTTTAACCTTAGTTGGGATTGAATTCTAAACCCTCATGAATCTATTTGAAAATTCCTATGATGTTTCACTGGGTGATCTCTTTATGTTATTATACTGTGTCAACAAATGAAGAGAATTTTTCTTATCGCCCCATCTTAGAAGGAAAATGGCTTCAAATGTTGCAAAGTTAGGGATACTTGCTGCTGGAAGAGATTTAAATCATTTCTTGACTTCACCTAAGAGACTTTGAGCAAACAATATCACTTTTACATATTCATCATCTACCTCCTCTAAGTCAAAAAATTCATTAAACCAATCTAAGTGTTTCTGAGTTGAAACATTCTCTTCTACATCACATGACTTAATTCTTTGATTATAATTTTTAGGTAGATCATGCAATTGAGCAAGTAAGACAAGGGGAAAAAATATCGATGCCATAGTTCTAGGAGGATTTTGGATTGGCTGAAAAATATGACTCGTAATGACAATATTTTGATTGGGGACAGTAGAAATCAGAGATTGAAATTTCTTCTCATCAAACAAAACTTCATTCAAGTTAGACTTTGATCTAGATCTAAACAAAATTTGTTCAAATTTTATGTCAAAATCAAGGTCATCAATACTCTTCACTCTATCATTAGGAAATGATAGATTTCTATCCAAAAAAATACATGAGTCATATACCCTTTCTTTTATTTTATGTAAGAGTTTCTTAGGATCAGACACAGATGTTATAAGTTCTGGAACTGGGTTTCTCCTAGTGTAAATCTTCTTTGGAGCCATCGTTTATTAATAAAATTACTTTTTTTTCTACTGGTCTTATAAAATGAAGTCGCAAGGGTAAATGTTTTTTCATTCGTTAAAATTTATGATTCATTGTTACCCTCAGGAATCAAATATGAAATTCTAAGTCATTCTTTCCCAAGGAAATTTCACTTTCATCCCCAGAAACGGTGCCAAAATGTTAACACTAAGTAAATTGCCTAAGCTGAGGAGGAAACTCACAAACGTAACCATAGAACCACTTTAGAACTGAAACTAACCTTTTAGTTCTGAGAGGGATCTCTCTTGTCACTTGGTCTCTAAAGATGGATTTTCTTTGAGGAACAGTGGCTAGATTTTGAATAGGTGAAATTATTTTATGGGGTTTTCTAGCAAGAAGAAAGGGATCTATTTGGGAAATGGAGTCAATATTTGAAAAAAAATTAACATAGTGACTGGTAGATAGAGATATCAAGGAAGCAAAGTCAAGGTAGGTGATGAAATTTTAGTCTTTTAATTTGTTGTGATAAGCTGGAATAAATAAGAAACATATAACATCAATCACAACACCATAAGAGATGAATTATGATGAGTTAAGAAAGAAAAACAGAATTCAAAATTGCTTGGATATAAAGCACCATTTAGATGAATTCTAGACCCTTTAACATCCAATTTTAAACATATGAAAGGCTGCAAATGAAGAGACAACAAACTATAAAAACATACATGAAAGGAAGCACATACTTTAGGTCATCACCACATGAATATTTGGTATGAAAAAACTTTGGACATCCCCACTTGTATTCATTCAAATTTAGAAATTGTTACAATGATCAGTACAATTCGTCCTTTGTACTTATTCCAACCTCGAATACATCAGAACTTACAATATTTATACAACAATTGATTTCATTCGGTTTGAACCGATTACACTAGAATAGAAAATTTCAGTGCACAAAATATGGGATTTGCAAATATTCATGCAGTTTGGTCATTTATATTCGTCGTTTGACTTTGATTATGTATTAATTTTATTTGTTTCCTTTTTTTCAATAGCTGGAAATCATTTACTTGGTCCTGGGAAATTATATTTGGTCTTGCCCAATATGACTATTTATTTCCATTGCAATTTGGAAGGAATCTCATAATCTATCATTTCTTTCATTAAAATTTCCAAGTCAATACAAGTGGTATAAGACATGACGTGTAGACCAAGTTTGACTGCCTTAAACTAATTTAAAATTTCAAAATATGTACTCATTTTATCAACTAAAGTAGCCCCTTTCAAACCCTCCTCCATGGTTTCAAATTTGGACTGGTCCATTCTTGATTGAGTCAAGAGTGCACTATATTAATTTTTTGTCATGCAACTTACCTTTACCATGCTAGAATGATGGAAGGCCCTTTATGAACAATTCTTCAAATAAATTCTTAAAATCTTGCACACTTTGTTCCATCTGTGTTGCTTTATTCAGGACTGATTTCAAAAGATTATGTTTTGCAATAATCCTTTTGTCCCAGATGATCAATGTAGTCCTGTATTTTACCCCAATGGTCTGAAGATCTACAGGAGGAACTGAGTTTAGAATATTAATGGCATTTTGTGCCCATTCAAATGGATTTTTGGATAAAGCTTCATTAACAACAGTGCATCTATGTCTGGCTGTGATTTCTATATCATCCTTATAATTTACAAAATTCAAATATGATCTAAATTTTGCACCCTCAATAGCTATAGAATCCCATATGATATGTTTATCTCCTTGAAACATACTTTTACCTCTCAATCTTGAATTCAATTTATTAATCCTCTACTGCAAGGCTACATTTTCCTTTTGAACTTGGGATATATTTTCATCCTTTGTGCACACTTCCTACTCCAATTTCTCCATGTTTTCCTTTAATCCTTTGATCTCTCCTTCTTTTAGACTGACTTGTGACATATCATGAACACTTTTGACATATTCTAAACAATGTCTTCAGTGGTTGATCCAGTTCCTTCAGCGGGGATGAAACCATGGCTCCAATCACCAACTCTAATTTTTCTTGATACCATTCCATCTTTTCCTTTTCCAGCTGCAAAATATTAGTCTTATAATCCAGTGCTTCTTTCCGAAATGTTTCATTTTCCTTATCTAAAACTACAAATTCTTATGTATGTGGGTGTTTTATAGCAGGCATCCTCAACTTTTTCTTCAAACTATGAATTATTTTATATTTTCCATCCAATAAAGACTTCACAGCTTGAGATCCTTTAGACTCAATCCTTTTAATTTTAGTCTGTCAAGCTTTGTTGGTTGCTTTTTCTTGTCTTATTTTTCCTTCTAATTTTGTAGCAAAGGATGTCATCTTTCCTTCACTTCCCAGCTGACTTCTTTCCTCAATTTCTACAATATTGGTACCACTTTCCACAATGTTGAAATTCACTTGATCTCTAGGTCCTTCATCTTCCAAGTCTACAATTTTCTTTGGCTGAATCATTTTCATCTTCTTTTTAGCAGTTTTTACAACATCAACATCCATAGTATGTGAAATAATTCTTTTGTTGTACACACTGGCTTTGGTAATTTTAATCACTAACTTTTGATGAGCTTCTTGTGTTTTTACTTGTTACAAAGGTTCTTCCACATCAATAAACACTTCCAGATTAGATACTTTGTCCAATACTTCAACATACTCATGTTCATAAGGTGCATATTTATTCATCCGTCTTCTCTTGGATATGATCTGATGTGGATCATATTTTCTTCCTTGTATTTTTGAAAAAACAAAATCTTTGAGTTTTTACTGAACCTGTGATAAATATGATCTAGACTTAACAACAAAAGGACCAATAACAAAGGGGAATTTAATGTTAGAGGCTCTGTGCAACTTGATGAATTTCTCTGTCTCAAAGATGATTCTTTGTGTGATGAACTCAAGAGCAAAAATCCTGGGAGTTAGGAAAACAGGTAACAAGGAAGGAGATTCATGAAAACCATATACCCAAATCATTTTTGAATGCAAAAAAAGTACCCATACTCCTACTTTTTTTTCTAGATTTGGTTGTAGGTGAATTTTCATGTCCTCCAAAACTCTGGGTAAACTTGCAATAAAAATCAGAGAATAGATTCTTGACATGACCTTGTTGATGAATATGAGAAAAGTGATTATTTATGATTCAGTAGATACAAAAGTTGCTTCAAGGATTTCTCCATGGTTACTTGCTAAAAATCAGAGAATAGATTCTTGACATGACCTTGTTGATGAATATGAGAAAAGTTATTATTTTACATTCAGTAGATACAAATGTTGCTTCAGGGATTTCTCCATGGTTACTTGCTAAGAAAATTTTTAATAGATATGTATAATATATGAAATATATCAAAGAGTGGAAATTCACTAGCTGTTTGTGAATGATGTCATCTAGGAATTCATCAAAATTAATTCGAACTGACTGACCAGACTCTAACTTGAAAAAAATAAAAATAAAACCAAGCATGACTTCAACAACATATTTATCACTATCTAGACCTAGGACCTGACTCAATAGGGAACATACCCACTGAACTTCAATGACCATCATGTAAGTACTCATTGGTAAGGACAAACTCTCTGACATTTGTTCAGGTTTAATGATTTTTTGTAAAAATTGACTTTTGAGCTCTAGCTTACATTCTCTGTAAACCCTATTAATATTTTCTTCGTTGAATGACTCAGAATTAATGGAAAAATCATCTGGTATATTAAGTGACTCTCGAACTAGCATGCTATCTATTCTACACAGGACTTGAGACCCTTTTTTATTGAAAACTACCCTTTTTGCATGGGAATATTGCTCAACGCACCAACCTATGAATTTAGGAAATGGAAAAGTAATATCAAAATCATATGGGACAATGCAATACTGGAATGCTTCTAAAAATGGAATATTATTTCATTTTATATCATCCAAGTTGCTTCGAGACATAGAAATAGGGGAAATAGTGATGTTAGGATCAAATACATTTGCATCTCTGTCAATTAGGTTTCCTCATTAACTTCAGGGTCTTTCTATGTTAATGACAATACTATGGGATCCATGGCAATGAGATAAATACATGGAAGTGAACTGTAATGGTGCAAAGTTAGGATGCAATAGAAAATGGTGGTCACGACAGTGTTCCAATGGTTCCCGTGTTTGAAAATAATAAATAATGAAAATGTCACATCGATACTTTATAATTTTCTTTTAATCCACCCATGTAATCTTCCAACAAGTGTTCATCACTTAGGTTATCCACCCTTGTGGCCAGTACCAGGAATTCTGAATTATATTCTTCAATATCACCTAATTGCTTGATTCTTGTCAATTTATTGAAGTAGTCTTGTTCCCAAACTTTCCCATATTGTGCTTCCAATTCTCTTGTAAATAAACCCCAAGTGTAGTGATATAAAGGGGGCTGTCTTTTTACTATCCATTGATACCATTGATATGGTTTTATCTCAAAGTTCAAGGTTGCTATGTGAATCCTTTTCTTATCATCCATAATATTATGTAGTTCAAAATATTGCTCTATTTGGTTCACCCAAGTAAATACCTATGTACAATCAAACTTCTTTAATTCAATTTTGGGAAAGTTGAATTTAGGACCCCCACTAGAATTAACTCCACAATTAGAGTTAGATTCACTAAATGGCTTATTATTGGAAGTTTGTTCAACATGAGTAATACACTTATTTTCATGAGTCCATTCCATTTTGACGTCTCCTTTAAGGAATCTCCAATCTATAGCTTGATATATGAGGGAAGACATATTTTGCATTTCCTTCATGGAATTTTGTATTTCTCTTGTTATGTCATTTTTATTTTCTTCCATCTTATTTTCCATATCATCCATATTGTTTTTCATACCCTCCATATTGTTTTCCATTCCATCCATCTCCCCTTCCATTACTTGAATTTTCCTTTGTGAGTTTACCCAATTATTAGACTTTTCACTCGCATTCTTAATTTGTTCCTCCAATTTGGACAACCTATTATGTATGTCCTCATTTTCTTCTTGAGTCATAGATGATACTTATAGAGGTTTAATAGGTGTTGTCACATTTGTTGGAGCCATATGGAGTAATAATAATAATACTCCTCTATTCTATATTTATCACAAATTTCAAATCACCCGAAACAAATATTCCAAAAATAATTATGCCAATGGTAAGTTACGTACATTTAAAAACCTTAATTTGCAGTTTGTCCTCTTGGTTGACCTTTCTTCTGGTGTATCTCTAAAATTTTAGCCCTTCTGGGTCTGAAATTTTTTCTGTAGTTCTCTAATATTTCCCCTCTGAAATGCCACAATTATGATCAAAATTTGATGTGCCAAGTGGAAGTTATGGTAACTTCCCCACACCTTGTTGATATTTGCCCTTTCCAGAGAGCATAATTGTAAAGCTTGCCAAGAGCACCATATATGATATTTTATTCTGCAACTTACACCATAAATACTACAGACTATCCATTGTCCAATGCAACTAGTCTCACTTAATGTGGATACTCATTGAAGAAGATATCATTGTTTTACCTGGAACACATGTTTGAGACTAGTTAATATGACTAGTCAGATACCCTATCTTACACAAGGTGTATCTACAAAATTGGTATGCCCTGGAAGTTGAAATTGTTACCAAAACTACCTTGATAATTTCTATGAATATCCTCTAGGTTTCGGGGTCTGAAACATCACATAAAACATTTTATAGCGAAATTTTCGCAATGACTAAATTTAGGATGATTCCAGAACCCTATATTACATAGGCTATATCTTCAAAAGTATAAGGCCTCAGAAGCTTAAATTTGAACCCCACGTACCTTGATTCGTATAATAAATATCCTCCAATGGTTTCCTTCTTAAACGTCATAGAAAAAATGTTATAGTGAAAATTCCAAGGGGTCTCATATGTAGCAGTGAAACCCCAAGACCTTGAGCTCTGATACCAAACATTATGAACCTATGCCTTAGAAATGATAAGAAATCAATAAAATTTAGTCCAATTCAAGGGGAAAACCTCCTTTAAAATATATAAACTTCAGTACAAAATATGATATGAGATAAGATGATCCTAATAATAGATCTCCTTGATATATATATATATATATATATATATATATATAGTGAAAGGGTACAAAGAAGGGTTCTATCCGACCTACTAGAAATGTAATAATTCAATATATAGGGCATAATTTACACATATCATGGGGCTTTGTATAGGGATTAACATCAACATTTTCTTGAAAAGACCTTTCCTTCATGTAATGGTCATCTTGTTCATCATTTTTCTCAAGATTCATTTCTTCTGCCAATTATTCTTGCTGCAAGTGCCCTTGAGACTTTTCATCATCCATTTCAAGGATGAAATCTTCTCATGCATTTGGTGGAGGTTCCTCAATTTCATTGTCAAATTTGTTGCTTGAAATATCTTCATATGGAGTATATATGAGGCTAAAATTTTCTTCTTCTAAGTTGGAATTTTCATCTTCATCTTTAGCAACATGACTTGACTTGGAAATTTCATTCAATATTTGATTAGATTATTCTTCAAAATTGGTCACTTCATTATATATTTTCCATATGGAAGAGGGTGGGTGGGAATCAACATTAAAAACATCAGCAAAAACATATGAATGCACCCTTGGGATGAACCTTTTTGCAAATGAATCTTCTAACACATCCCAACTGATAATGGAGTTAAGAATTACTCAGTTATACCATTCAAGAGAATCACCTCGCAGATTTTGCAAAAATAATCTGCATGTAACGTTGTCATCAGTGAGGTTGAAATCATGACATATACCATTGAAATCAAGCAAGTGTTGTTCTGCATCTTATGAAGTATTCCCAAAGAATGTAGAAAAAATTTCAATAGAAATATTAGGCATCTGAAAATCAACTTCTAGTAGATTTAAAGGGGTTGTATGAAATTGCCTCCTTCTTTGGGTATTTCTCCCTTTTGTTGAGTCTTGTAAATCCATTGATGGTCTTGATGGATAAATTAAAGGAGCACAATGACATAGATGAAATTCTTCAAAGGAATCACAGTATAAATATTTTTTATATTTTTGAGTATTTCCAATGGAATTGTTAGGAAGTTAATTATCCTAAATATTTGGTGCTTCTTGGGTCTTTTTGAGGTTATAAAAAAGGTGAAACATATTTCAATGATCCATTTATAAATCCCTTGCATCTAGAACAAGAAGTATCCTTTTTGAATTTTCTTTTCAAAGCCTTAAATCATGGAGATTTTGGTTTCTCAATCAAATTTGAAGCAGGGCCTCAAATATCTTGAAAACAAATGGTTCCCCAGTATTTTCGCCAAATACGTTGACGTATGAATCTGTCAAGACCAAAATGGCAACCTCACAAGGATATGAATCCCCCTGCATTTTTAGAGAGGTGGTACTCCTCTTTGTCTAAAACATATATCTTGAATATCTTGGATTAGGAGAATGCTTAGGCAGCAAACCATATATCTTTATTGTTAAAACTAATCCAATAAAATGGTTCTTCAATAACCTGATCTAATATTTGTGTGCAGCAAGAAGTCTTCTAACAATAGAAAATATTGAAGGAGAGCTTAAACATCACAATTTTTTTGTGATCATCATCACATACACAATCTTCTTAATCACATACAAATGCATCCATATATTCTTCACGAGAAATAGGAGAGAATATTTTGACCAACTCAAATAATTTTAAAAGAGTACTACTATTAAGATCAAAAGATAATTTGATAGATCAATTTCAAATATCTAATATTTAAGACTCAAAGTTACAAGATACAATCGAAATCAACCCCAAAATAATTCTTTGTGGAGTTTTATTCATGAAATATATTTTTCATTACAAAATATGTGACAATCATGTATATGGTCGTAAATGTTCCATGATCATATAAGAAAATTATTTTGAAGAATACAATAAGAACACTCAATAACGTATCCTTGTGCCCAATTCAGATATTCACGCATAAAGCTATGAAAAATGGTGTAGAAGAAGAGAAAGAGTGGAGAAGATGGAGATTTATTTTAGTTGATTAGAATCTTGGATTTATAATCATGATTGTACCTTCTTCTTATTTTGATTCTTCTTCCCCTTCCCCTCTGACAATTATGATTCTGGAACCCTTGATGAAGCACTTCTTCTCTTTAAAAAACATTTTTTCTAACTACTTGAGTAGTTAGGGTTTTTCCCTTTCTTGAGTTTCACATACACTTTTCTTCTTGAAATATTCTCTTTAATTAATGTCTTATTAAATCATCATTAATATCCGCATTTTTCAAATGGGTCCGTTTTCATTTTTTAATAAAACTTTTTAATTAAACTTTTATTTTCAAAATTTAATTAATTTCCCTTTAAAAGAGGAGGATTGTGTTTTAAATTTATGGAAGTGATAATCAATTTTTCAGCCATGTAAATCAAGTTATATGTGATCTTCATCATCTTATATTTCTAACAATATAATTTTTTTCCAAATCTGTCTCCCAGATCTCAAGATATGAGCTCGTGAGGTTGAGTTGTCACAAAGACCCATTAAAAATGAAGTTGAATGATATTTCAATTTTTGGGAAAAATGTAGCCAATTTTTTCCCTTATAACCTGTACCAGCATATTATTCGACAAAATATCTTTCCAATGGTATACATTTTGTGTGATTCTGTCATCGAAAGCTCAAGTTATGGTCTTCAAAAGTTCATGACTCAGCCACCATCAATCTGATGTCTTGGGAAAATGTGGACCTTTGATTAAATTTTGTTCTTCCTTTAGTAATTTCGACCTTCTATGCATAAACATTATCCCACATGCATGGGATAATTGAAGTCTTAAAATATATAAAAGACTAATTGTAATACACACTTAGTAATAAATGTGAAGAAATAAGACTATGGAGCTTAGGAGGATTTGACGTCCCCTTAGAAAATCAATTAAATAATAATATTTTAGACAACTAATCATCCTCCACCTCATGCCCAGTCACTTATGAATCATCAATCCATTCACATATTTCCATGTGTCATCCCATGATAGGCTAGTAATATCCATGTGTAACCAATAAAAACCTACCATGTGTCGCCACTGGTAAGTTTCCATGTGTCATCTCTCATAAATGGGGGCGAAGGTAGGGAGTGGGAAATGTAGGTGGTGGAGGGATAAGGTTGATGTAGGGTGAGGTAAGGGGGGGTAGTTTGTAGGCAACGGGTTTTCGGGTGAGGGAGTGTGAGGGGGTACACAAGAAAAGATGGAAGATATGAGGCCATAGTTGGGATTGAGGGATATGCCATGAACTTATAATCGTTCAAAAAATTTCCTCTTTTGATATCAAATATTTTTATTATTCCAGGAGCAGGAAAATGTAGATGACCAAATTTTGGTCAACAGCTAGCTCCAACTGCGAGACAGTAATCCCCTGTGGGTTAATGAGAACACCAAAATCTCATGACCAGCTACCTTCTCCATTTGGCTATGGAGTCATCTTCAAAACAAATTCTTGTAATTCTTCCTCTTTCATGGATTTATATTCAAATTTTAACATAGGATTGCCTTATTGTGAAAAACTTGAACTAAAGAAACAAAATATGTACATACATGATCTACCTACCCTATCTTACTTGGAAGAAAGGGTCATCTTAGGTGTAGGTATATTTTCAATGGAGCCATTCAATCATCCAATTAATCTGTGAAATGAGCGTCAAAATTTTGGAACATATTGGGGCTTTTACCAATGAGTCAAGGCCACTATCAATGTCTATTGGAAAAAAATTTAACCAGGTGTGCCGAAAAATTGTTTGCATTGTTTAGCCAACAATGCTCTAGAACCATAATTCAATGAAGTCAATTCTTAGATTCTCAAAAATATTATTGTCTTTGATTGGATGAGGAGTTTCCAATCTTAGAATACATTCATATTTCTCCTTATCATTGTCCATGTCCAAGATTCTTGATTCATCAACAATGTCTTGAAAAGACCTTTCCTTCATGTAATGGCCATCTTGTTCATCATTTTTCTCAAGATTCATTTCTTCTTCCAATTCTTCTTGCTACAAGTTCTCTTGAGGATTTTCATCATATATTGCAAGGATGAAATATTATCTTGCATTTGGTGGAGGTTCCTCAATTTCATTCTCAAAATTGTTGCTTGAAATATCTTCATATGGAGTATATAGGAGGCTAAAATTTTCTTCTTGTAAATTGGAATTTTCATCTTCATATTCAGCAACATGACTTGACTTAGAAATTCCATCCAATATTTGATTAGATTCTTCTTCAAAATTGGTCACTTCATTATATTGTGTCCATATGGAAGAGGGTGGGTGGGCATATGCATTAAAAGCATCAGCAAAAAAATATGAATGCACCCTTGGGATGAAATTTTTTGCAAATGAATATTCTAACACATCCCAACTAGTAATGGAGTTACGAATTAGCGATCTATACCATTCAAGAGAATCACCTCGTAGAGTTTGTAAAAATAATCTACATGTAACATTGTTGTCAGTGAGTTTTAAATCATGACATATACTGTTGAAATTAAACAAGTTTTGTTTTGCATCTTCTGAAGTATTCCCAAAGAATATAGAAAACATCTCAATAGAAATATCAAGCATTTGAAGATCTACTTCTTGTATATTTAAAGGGGTTGTATGAAATTGCATCCTTCTTTGGGTATTTCTCCCTTTTGTTGAGCCTTGTAAATCCATTGATGGGCTTGATGGAGAATTTAAAGGAGCATCATGACATGAATGAAATTCTTCAGAGGAATCACAATATACATATTTTTGAGATTTTTTAGTCTTTCCAATGGAATTGTTAGGAAGTTCATTCTCCCGAATATTCAGTGCTTCTTGGGTCTTTTTGAGGTTATAAAAGAGGTGCAACATCTTTAAATAATCCTTTTATAAATCCCTTGCATCTAGAACAAGAAGCAATCTTTTTGAATTTTCCTTTCAAAGCCTTAAATCATGGAGATTTTAGTTTCTAAATAAAAGCTGAAGCAAGGCCTCAAATATATTGAAAACAAATGGTTCCTCGGTATGGTCGCCAAAAATATTGACGTTTGAATCTATCAAGACCGAAACGGAAACCTCACGAGGATATGAATCCCCAATGCCTTTTTAAAGAGGTAGTACTCCTCTTTGGCTAAAAGATATATCTTGAATATATTGGGTTAGGAGAATGCTTAGGAAACAAACCCTAGGTATTTACTGCTCAAATTAATCCAATAAAAGGGTTCTTCAATAACCTGATATGATCTTTATGTGCAGCAAGAAGTCTTCTAACAATAGAAAAGATTGGAGGGATTCGACATCAAAATTTCTTTGTGATCAACATCACATACACAATCTTCTTAATCACATGAAAATGCATACATATCTTCTTCATGAGAAACAAGAGAGAATATTTTGATCATCTCAAATAATTTTAAAAGAGTACTTCTATTAAGATCAAAAGAGAATTTGATATATCAATTTCAAATACCTCATACTTAAGACTCAAAGTTACAAGATACAATCAAAATCAACCTCGAAGTAATTCTTTTTGGAGTTTTGTTCATGAAAGATGGTTTTCATTACAAAATATCTAATAGTCATGTATATGGGTGTAAATACTCCATGATATATAAGAAAATTCTTTTTAAAATACAAGAACACTCAATAACTCAGTCTTGTTCCCAATTCAGAGATTCAAGCATAAAGCTATGAGAAATGGTGTAGAAGAAGAGAAAGTGCGGAGAAGATGGAGACTTTGATTCATTGATCAGAAGATTGGTTGTATATTCATGGTTGTACCTTCTTCTTATTATTATTTTTCTTCCCCTGCCCCTCTGATAATTTTGATTATGCAACCCTTGATGAAGCACTTCTTCTCTTTAAAAATGAATTTTTCTAACTACTTGAGTAGTTCGGGTTTTTCCCTTTCTTGAGTTTCATGTACACTTTTCTTCTTGAAATATTCTCTTTAATTAATTATTTGTTAAATCCTCATTAATGAACTTACATCATTAATATTCACATTTTTCAAATGGGTCCCTTTTCATTTTTTAATAAAAAATTTTAATTAAACTTTTATTTTTAAAATTCAATTAATTGCCCTTTAAAAGAGGAGGATTGTGTTTTAAATTTCTAGAAGTGATAATAAAAATTTTAGGCATGTAAATCAATTCATATTTTATATTCATCATCTTATTTCCAACGATATAAATTTTTTCCAAATCTGTCGCCCGGATCTCAAGATATGAGCTCATGACATTGAGTTGTCACATAGACCCATTAAAACTGATGCGGACTGATATTTCAATTTTGTGGGACAAATTTAGCCAATTTTACACCTTTTAACCTAGACCAACATATTCATCATTTAAATACCTTTCCAATGGTATACATTTTGTGTGATTATGTCACTCGGAGATCACGTTATAGTCTTCAAAAGTTTGTGACTCAACCACTGTCGATGTGATGTCTTGGGAAAATGTGGACCTTTGATTAAATTTTGTTATTCCTTTAGTAATTTCGACCTTCTCTTCATAAATATTGTCCCACGTGCATGGGATACTTGAATTCTTAAAATATATAAAAGACTAAGTGTAATACACACTTAGTAATAAATGTGAAAAAATAAGACTATGGAGCTTAGGAGGGTTCGACCTCCCCTTAGAAAATCAATTAAATAATAATATTTTAGACAACCAATTAGCCTCCACCTCATGCCTAGTCACTTATGAATCATACATTCACGTGTTTTCATGTGTCATCCCATGATAGGCTAGTAGTCTCTATGTGTAACCAATAAAAACATGCCATGTGTCGCCACTGGTAAGTTTCCATGTGTCATCTCTCATAAATTGCCACATGTCATTAGCCATTAACTGCCATGTGGCACCATTCCAAAGCTACCACATGTCTTGTGTTCATTAGTTTCCATGTGTCATGGAATGATCTGTTGGTATATGGTGCAATTTCATTGGTTTGTGGTTTAAACAATGGTTTAAAATAAAACTTAGGATAAAATGTTAAGGGAAAGTTGTGTGAGGGGGAGAGGAAGTATAGGGAGCGGGTTAGGTATTTAAGGGGATAACTGATGGTAGAGGAGGTAGGGAGTGGGAAAAGTAGGTGGAGGATGGATAAGAGTGATGTATGGTGACATAAGGGGGGGTAGTTTGTAGGAAACGGGTTGTCGGGTGAGGGAGTGTGAGGGGGTCAAGGAGAGTGGGTGTTCGCGAGTCCGACAACTTTAAAAAAAAATATTAAGTATAAAGTGGGGGGACGTAAGGGATTTAGAAAATTTCTTAGTATGGGATTATGAGAGTATAGAGTGGTAGAAGAGATTAACAGAATATGGAAGATACGAGAAAATTCTAAGTGTTGGAGAGTATGGTGGGTACCTGTGAATAGAAGATATTTTTGGTTTTGAACCGAAAAATTAAAGAAGAAACCAAGGATCTTGGGCCCAAGAAAAATGAAGAAAATATGGGACTTGGGCTCGAGAATTAAGAAGAAAAAAAAGGTCTTGGGCCTGAAAAATTTAGATTTTCGAAGAAATTAGTTTTATTCCTCATGGAAAAAGCGTCATTTTCACTTAAACTTAAACATGGATATCTTGAGCATACAAAATCGGATTTTTTATCCGAAAAATGCATGGAGAAACCGATATCAAGGGCAACACCATGAACTTATAATTGTTCAAAAAAAAAATTCTTTTGATATCAAATTCTTTTATTAATCCAAGAGCGGGAAAATGTAGATGACCAAATTTGGTCAACAATACTCCTTCAGAAAGTTGGTCGAAATCAGCTCTGACTCAGATTCTCATGGGGTTCCTTGTTGTATAGGTGCTATCGGTGGCTTAGTTTGCAGGTTCTTCATTCTTGATGTTGATGTCACTACTACCTTGGGTGGGGCCAGAAATCTCTGCAAAACACTTCCCTCGACACTTAACTGCTTTAGCTTTGTGTGTGTTCACTCAGCTCTCTACTCTTGCTTCTCTCAAATGACAATAACTTTTTTCCGTCAACCCCTCAATTTATTTTATAACTTATCCTCAGTTATACTTTCCCCTTTCGCACCCCAAACTTGTAGTCTAATCCAACTTGTACTCACATTCAATTATTTTCATACTCTGCAATAAATTCATCTTATTCTATGGATCATGTTCTAGATATTTCTATTCTATCACAGTCTCATCGTCGCTTTACATTTATGACTATGCGTCTCCATTATTTCATCATTATGATTGTTCTTTAATTCTTGTCCCATCATGTAATAGTTTTAATGTTTTTCCTTCCCTTTGTGCATATCTCTATCGCACTTTAATCCTCCTTCCTACACACAGTTCCTTCCTCTTTCTACATCTCTACAACATTTATTGCCTTTATCTTGTTACTCGTTTAACCTTATGCATCACTTCAACCTTAAAATTATTTTATTGATTTTCTTCTTTTCTTTTTCCTTCTATAATACACTATGATATAAGTATTATGGTACACATACTAGGTGCTTAGACTAGTGCACAGAAGCGCAGTTGTACCTATACAATTTCAGTTGAATACCATTAATCAGTCCTTCCACAACTCCTCCATTCAATTTCTCCAACTGAAAAACACCTGCATCTGTCACAAACCTGATCACATATGGACCTAACCAATGCATCTTAAACTTTCTAGGGTGCTATTAAAACTTGTTGTCATAAAAAAAAATTGAGTCACCTGTCTGAAAATTCTTATTTTTAATGTTTCTATCATGCCATGATTTATCGCGTGATTTTTGAACTTGATAATAAAAACTTGTGAAAACCTAGTCCTCTTCTATCTCTATTATCTATGACAATCTAATATGTAAGCTATGTCAGCGCAGCAATGGGTAGGCTCAGTACTATGAATTCCATAGGCATAACAACTTCTTGGACATACACTACTTTGAATGGGGTTTGTCCTATCATCTTCTTACTTGTAGTCCTATATGCCCATAGCACTACTAGAATCATCAAGTCCCAATCATCTTGAATTACATTACGCACCTTCATCGTTGCATGTTCTAGTATCTTATTGAATGCTTCCACCGTTCCATTTTCCTGAGGATGATATGATGTTCTCTTTTGATGATAAATCTAAAACTCCTCTATCAAAGTTACAATTGTCTTATTCAAAAAATGAGTTCCATGGTCACTCATAATAATTCTCGGACATCCAAATATTTTCACCACATTTTCAAACAAAAACCATGCAGTTGTCTCTGCATTGCGATATCTGAATAGTTCTGCTTCAACGTATTTGGTCAAGTAATTTGTCATAGTAATGATGTATTGTTGGCCCTTGACCAATTTTTGAAGAATACTTGGTCATATTTGACCACTTTTGGGACTGCGATAGCTTGCCAAGGAAGGAGCGCAATGCAAAGCAGAAATTAAGGAAGCAAGACCTATTTTTGGGTCCATTTTAGGGTTTTGGGTTGATGTAATGGGAAAGGGATGTCGGCCCATGGTTTTAACCATGCTTAGGCCCATTTTGTAATCTATAAATAGGCAATGTAAATAGAGGAGAATGATAGTAATGTAGTACATCTATGTGATGTATAACTGAAAGCTTAGTGCTAATAATTGGATCTGTGTGATCGGATGTATCTTAGAGTGCTCTGTGCATGATATCGGAAAGCTAAGTGCAAGTTGTTGTAGTCTTGTGCTAAAGAGCAAGGAAGAAGGATCTAGCGAGCTGCGCAGATCTTCTATCCTGTGCGAAGTAAGGGTCATTGAAGCTCTGTGTTGTAACTGCTTGACCAAGATAATATAAAGAAGACTTTGTGTACATAGCCCCGAGTTGGGGGTGAACCACGGTAATTGTGTGTATAGTTCTTTTTTTTCCGATCTAAAGTGTTTGTCTCTTTCTTGGCTATGTGCTTGATGTGATTAAGTAGATCTAGTTATGCTCTATGCTGATGATATATGAATGAACGTTAGATCTAATATATAAGATGCTTAGTGCTTGATCTGATGAATCTAACCTATATTTATGTGGCTAAGTACTGAATCATCTTTTGTATAGGTATTCACTGTGATGCTCTGTGCTATCTACGAAGTACCAAATGGGTTATATTGATGAAGAATCTATGCTAAGTGCCTTGTAAAAGATATAATCACATATCAGTGTCCCAGCTAAGGTTGCAGACATCTGAGTCCTGTAACCACCCCTGCCTCTACCTCGGGTGAGACTTCATCTGCTTCACAGGTGTTTCCGAAAGGGTCGGTAGTTAGGTTTTTGTTGGTGCACACTTGAGCGTTGAACCCTGGGTCTGCCCCTGTGCCAACAAATGGTTCTGTTGCCGGGATAGGAACTATGATTGTTGGGAACAAAAGAAGAAAAATATTTGTGCAAACTAAGCTCTATGCATAGATATGTTTCCCTAGTGCACAGTATTCTACTTGACCTACAAATCTTTGTGCCGAGAAATAGAGGTCAGATTTGAAGGGAAAAGGTCAGATCTACAAAAAAAGAGGTCAGATCTGAAGGGAAAAGGTCAAATCTGTAGAACAATAGGTTAGATCTTAAGGGAAAAGGTCAAATCTACAAGAAAGAGGTTGATACCAAAGAAAAGAAGTGATATATGAACGCTCTATGCTTTAAGAAAAGTAAAAGTGGAAATTTCTGAAGGAAAAAGGTCAGATCTGCAGAAAAGAGGTAAGATCTGTAAGCTTTGTGCTCTGATAACGGTAAGAATAGTAAAAAAAAAATAGATTTGAAAGATTTGTGCTTTGTAGAAGTAAGATAAGTGAAATTTTTTTGTTTCTAAAGCATGGATCTAGGTATGTTTGATATATTATGTCCTAGATTCAAAACTAGGGCATTAATAGATGAAAGAAAGTTTGATATGAATAGATATGATAAGTATAGTGATAGATATATTATACATATGCATCAAAAGAATGTTTGGACTAACAAGTGGATGCAGGATCTTAGAAAGAATTTTTTGTAGGCTAGCCACCATGATCCTGGTGCGCAGTACAGAAGGAGTTGGGGAACATCTAAAAGAAAGAGAGGATTAAGCCTCTGTTATAGTTGCAGAAGACCGGGACATCTTACTAAGGAATGCCCTGGGAGAAGACCTAGTTGCCTATGTTGTAAGGCTATGGCCCATGAAGTATCGGGTTGCCCTAGAATGATTACTAGGCTTGAGAAGATGAATATAGAGCAATAAAACCTTGAAGGAGATCAAGAGACCAATATTATAGCAGAAACCCAGAAAGAATCAAAAAAGATATTGCTATAGATGAAAGATACCTTGAATGACCACCAACATGTTAGGCTATCAGAGATCTTCAAAGAAAAGGAGCAAATCGAAGCAAGAATAGGGGACTTTGACATTGACTGTACTCTTGATGAAGAAACACAAGTGAACATTATGCCAAAAAGAAATTGGGAAGCTATAGGAAATCATGCCATGATCCCTTCCCTAGGAGGAACAAATTTCTTCATAGGAAAGCTAGTAAACCTATGTGGAAGGCTCGCCCAGATACCTATGACTGTCAATGGAACTTCGACAGAGGAAGACTTTGAGATAATTAAATTTGTTGAAGACAGTGCCCCATTTACCATGCTCATAGGAAAACCTTGGATTGATAGAGAACAAGCCAGATGAAAAGAGGAAGAAAAAGTTTTGGAACAGAAGAAGCAAGAGTTAAAAGACTTTATGACCAGAAGGATCGCACACTTGATTGAAGAACAGAAGAGAAGATCACAGATATTTAATATTAGAAACTCCAATGTCGAAGCTAAGAGAACACTTGAGGATCCACAGAAGATCGAGTTACCTATTTTTGATACAGAAGAAGTATTATCAAGGAACCCTAGGAAAGACTTTCAACAGTGCGAAGTAACTAAGACCACAGAAGATAAACATCAGAATGGTAAAATCATTACTGAGACAAAGATCACTGGGAAGAAGGCTAGGAAGTTAAGAAATAAAAGGGCTAATACTGTAAGGTTACAAAAGGTTCTAGAGGACACTTCACAGCAAGAAGAATTGCAGAATTGGAGCTTCGTCGAGATATCAGAACAACGACATAGAGTACTTCACCATGACGAAGCAATATAGCCATTGAAACCGATATACCTGTTCGACCGCCACTCCGAACAGATCGAAAAGAAGTTATGGGTTACCACTAGACTGTTGGATAGCACCAGAACAGATAGAATGGA
>JASDQU010307972.1:67247-87911 GCA_032191745.1 Picea mariana
CACAAGTACTTGACTATTACAAAAGAAAAGAACCCCAAGATTGTACCGCAGCAATGGACCCATAAACTTGCGCAGTCAACCCTCCTCAACATAATGAAGATTCCACATTTCGGGAGGCATCAGGAAGTAAATGCATGTGTTAGACTATTGTTGTCCTACTACCATGGAGGATACCTATGGTTGGACCACCGCATCACTTTGGATCCAATTCTGATCAACTAGATCACTGGTCTAAGCATGCAGGGCCCTGATCCATAGGAATTTTACCCTGGAAAGACCGCAAATTGCGCTCTCCCTCAATGAATAAAAGACACATATGGTGATCTAGAGAAAGGCACTCGAGGTTACAAGGTAGCCTCCATTGAGAATGTAGCAGTGCGCTTTGGTTTCCAGTTGATCGCAGGAAATTTAGTCTGAAAAAGTAGACCTACACAGGTGACCAAATTTGTAGTTGACCTCGCAGGGAAGTGCACGGAGGGACTACAAATGAACTGGGCAAAATACCTTATAAATCAGCTAGAGCTTGACTGTAGACAAGTGCAAGACCAAGGGTATGAGTTCCACTTTAGTTGGTTTCTCATACTCATTGCTTTCATCACTTGGGAACTTCCCGAGGGAGCCACTTTTTTGGAGATCGAACCCTTTGAACCACTGGCCGCGAAGTTTTGTACGTTGTGGTACTCTAGTGACATGAACAAACAGTGGCAGTCCAATGTCATCTTCCATGCTTACTACACTCAGTTGAAGAATGCCATTCATTCTACACCGTGCATCACACCCAACACACTTCATAGGCTTATACCTTTGATGAAATTCAACGTAGATCGTCACTTCACCTACATCACAGCACGTGCAAATGAGCACAAACAACAACTCCAGTCATATTACAATCTGACAGAAGATGACTTGGAGGAGATTACCAAGGAATGGTCAACAGACCTCCTTGTTGCAGCAGACCCCGCAGAGATGTCCGACATAGATAGCCCTGAAGCTATGCCGGATACACCAAGACTGTGCAAGACTAAGAAGGATGTGGAAGTTCAAGATATCCACAGCACATCCATGAAGACTGCTTCTCTCTCACCTGAGAAGGGGGGTGATGAAAAAGAACTAGGGGGCACAGAAGTTGAACAGAACAAAGGCGAGGTTACTCCACCTAGAGATGAGGAAGATCCCTCCAAGAAAAGGAAGATTACTCCACCAAATCCCTCATCCTGAAAGAAAGATAAGGCCACCCAGACCACGCTTAAAACTACCCTTACCCTAGATAATTTTGACTTCTTAATTGTCACACTGAATGATATTTCACTAGAGCTTGTAGAAAAGCAAGAAGCAAAGCAGGAGGAGTTATTCCGTCGGATCATGGGCGAACTCAAAGAAGTGCAGCAGACACTCCGGTCCAGCCAAGCAGTTTCTACGGTGCCCTTAACAATGGAAATACGAGGAACAAGCGATGAGCCCACTCAATTACGCCAGATCGCCAAGAAAGTCAAAGCTCACCTTCATCGAGCTCAAGAAGACATAATGCAAGCCACCCAAGCTTTGGCACAAGAACAGAGCACACATGGAGAACAACAGAGGAAGGCAGAATAGGAGCATCTTTCCTTACAAGCGAAGTGGGAGGAGGAAAAAGCATAGTTACAGCAGAGTAAGSACCGTTTTCTAGCAAATCAACTTGAAGTATAGGAAAGAGTTCACAAAGCACTGCKCTATGTGATGATCATAGAAGTGAAGATGGAAGATCATCTCCCACAGYAGGTGACCCAACCGGAAGAAGTAATCCAGCAACTTCAACAACGCATCACTGATCTGTAGCTCTGCACCATGCCTAAGACACCCCAAGAGATAAGATATCTAAGAGAGGMCACTGCTCGAAGTGCAGTCGACCGATTKAAAACCTTGGCCTCGGAACGTAGGCAGCTAAACACTAGAAGCACCYAGACTTAWGAAACCCTYGCAGAGAATCCAGAATTGTAGACATTGGAGGCACAACTCCAAGAAGAAAAGAAGCATATAGATGTGCTACAAGCGCAACTGAAGTCCGTGACCCCAGTTGAAAGAATGAAGAGATTCAAAGAACAACGCACATCCCAACAACAAGTACACACGCTGCAAAGTAAAGTAATGGAAGTCTCTCAACGACTGCAACCACTCTAAGAGAAGGCATGTCAACTGTTCGCAGAACTTGAAAGATAGGGACCTGAAATCGAACAGGGTGTCATCACTACAGAACAACGCCTGGAAGGACCACTCAATGACACAGTAATCTAGGAATTTATTGAATAAGAGGTTGTTGCAGCAGGTCGAAGTAGCTCAAGGCATTAGAAGAAAAATTGGTCAGACCTGAGTGACTCAGGATGAGTCACAGGTGAGTGTTGGGGGCCCTGTTGTCCCTTGACCAAGTTTTGAATAATACTTGGTCATATTTAACCACTTTTGGCACTGCGACAGCTTGCCAAGGAAGGAGTGCAACATGAAGCAGAAATTAAGAAAGCAAGACCTATTTTTGGGTCCATTTTAGGGTTTTGGGTTGATGTAACAGGAAATACATATCGGCCCATGGGATTACCCACGCTTAGGCCCATTTTGTAATCTATAAATAGGTAATGTAAATAGAGGAGAATGATAGTAATGTAGTACATCTATGTGATGTATAACTGAAAGCTTAGTGCTAGTAACTGGATCTATGTGATCAGATGTATCTTAGAGTGCTCTGTGCATGAGATCAGAAAGCTAAGTGCAAGTTGTTGTAGTCTTGTGCTAAAGAGCAAGGAAGAAGGATCTAGTGAGCTATGAAGATCTTATGTCCTGTGCGAAGTAAGGGTCATTGAAGCTCTGTGTTATAACTTCTTGACCAAGATAATATAAAGAAGACTTTGTGGATGTATCCCCGGGGTGGGGGTGAACCATGGTAACTGTGTGTATAGTGCTTTGTGCTCCAATCTAAAGTGTTTGTCTCTTTCTTGGCTAAGCTCTTGATGTGATTAAGTAGATCTAGTTATGCTCTGTGCTGATGATATATGAATGAATGTTAGATCTAATATATAATATGCTTAGTGCTTGATCTGTTTAATATAACCTATATTTCTGTGGCTAAGTACTGAATCATCTTTTGTATAAGTATTCACTGCGATGTTTTGTGCTATCTGTGAAGTACCAGACAGGTTAAATATTGATGAAGGATCTATGCTAAGTGCCCTATAAAATATATAATCACAGATCAATGTCCCAGCTAAGGTTGCAGACATCTAAGTCCTTCAACCACCCCTTCCTCTACCTCAGGTGAGACTTCATCTGCTTTGTAGGTGTTTCAAAAAGGTTTGGTAGTTAGGGTTTTGTTCGTGCGCTCTTGAGTGTTGAACCCTGGGTCTTCCCCTGTGCCAACATGTATCTTTCTCGTGACCTCTTTGTTGGTGGATTAATCAATCCAACAAAATCAACGACCCACTTATCAAAATGTTATAATATCACATGCGGTATTAATGACATCTCATCTATCCTTGAAGGCTTCCCAATTCTTTGGAAACCATCACAAGTCTTACAAAATTCCTTGGCTTTCTTATGAAGGGTATGCCACCACAATCCTACATGAAAAATATTATGAGTTGTTGATTTTCTTGCGTACTATCCTCCTCCAACCCCTTCATGTTCCTCAGACAATATCATATGTCTTTCATGTTCTAATACACATCGTCACAGAATACCATCTGTGCCTAACTTGTACAAATTTCCTGCTATAAGTTAATAGTCTAATACCTTCGCTACTAACTACTTGTTTTGTGAAACTGTAAACTCGGGTGGGGTTACTCCTATAGTCATCAACCATTTGTACTGTAAATAAGTGCGCTTCTAGTAAGTTGTCATCCAAATTCCCTAAATCTTCTCTTGATAGTATGCACAATAAGTGATTAGGTCCTGAATTAAATTTCCCTGGTTTCACAATTACCTCAAAGTCATATTCTTGAAACAATAATAGCCATATACATATTCTCCCCCCCAACATTGTCTTATTGATCAAATATGTTAGTGCAAAATGGTCTATGTACATCTTAAAGTGTGAACCCAATAAGTAATGTCTAAACTTCTACAATGCATACAACATTGCTAATCCTTCACGTTCTGTAGTAGCATAGTTTTGTTTTGTAGTTGATAACTTACTAATCGCAAATGAAATGGGATGATCTATATCTCCTTCTCCTAGATAAGCTAACACTACAGCTAAAGCTATAGATGACGCATCAACATGAACATGAAACTCCTTCTTCCAATATGGAAATATCAAAATCGGCACGATAACTAATTTATGCTTCAAAGCATCTAAGCCTTCCTGACATTCCTCATTCCATGAAAACTTGTTCTCCTTCTTTAGAAATATTTCCATTGAGGTTGTAATCTACATATATCCTCTAATGAACTTCCTGTAGCACCCTGTATGACCCAACGTTGCATGTAACTATCGCACTGAAGTAGGTAGTGGTAAGTCAACAATAACAATGATCTTCATAAGATCTACCAACAATCCTTGCTTAGAAATTACATGGCCCAGTAAGATAACAAACGACGCATAGAAAATGCACTTCTTTAAATTCAAGGATATATGAAACTTCCTACACCTATACAACATCAAACACAAAATCTCAATATGATATTTCAACAATATAAACATCGTCTAGTCATCTAAGTATACTTCTAAGAACTTATGGGTGAACTCCTTAAATGTTGCTACAGCCACTCTATAGAATAGGATTGGTGCATTCTTCAATCCAAAAGGCATCATTTTGTATTGGTAACATCCCCATTCTATTGCAAATATAGTCTTATACCTATATTCCTGCACAATCTTGATCCCATAATAACCTAAAAATCTTTCCCTCCTACATTCTCCAACACTTCATTTGTAAACGATGTAGGAAATGGATCATGTAAGAAAGCATCATTTAATTCCCTTAGATCTACACAAATTTTGATCCCTCTTGTATTCTTATCCTAAACTACGATTGGACTAATCCACTCTCATTCTGTGACAGGTTCAATAATTCCAGCTTCCAACATCCTGTCTATCTCCACTTTCACCTTTTACTTATACACCAGGTTTAGTCTATATGGCCTATGCTTCACTGGCTTAGCATTTGGCTTCAAGGGGATATTCATCTCTCCTAACTCCCCAACAATATATTCCATCTCTGGAAAAGTAGTCGGAAACAGATCATGGTACTTTCACAGTAAATCTGTTATCGTTTCAACAGTTTTTTCATTCCAATCGTCTCTTATGTTTGCAAATTTGGGCTTGTCTTCTATACCGATATTTACTTTGTGTGTTCTCAATGGCTTTGCATATACAAATTATTCAATATATGGTCCTTCTATTGCATGCTATCCTTCAGTTTATGGTATTTTCACATTTTTGGTATATTTGTCCTCCTCTTAGTCTTCTTCAACAATATTATAACAACGCAAAACTTCTTCAATTGTCACAGAAGATCTATGTGTGCTACATACAAGTACTAGTTCTATCGATTCTTCTGTTAAAAAAATATTGTTATTGATTACCCGCAAAGTTGATTCAATTAAAGGAGCATCATATTCAAAACTAAAAGTTACCTTGAACTTTTGAGTCAATTCTTCCCAATCTGCAGTTTCTCTACGCACTTCCAGTTCTAAGTATCAATTATCCAGTGTTGTGTCCAAGGTATGTACAAACAAGTGTGTCCATTCTTGATTAGGTACTTTACTCCATGTCGCAATACACTATGGAACTTTCTCCATCAAAAAACTCAATCTTGTGTACGTATGCATAGTATCTTCAGTCTTTGTCCTGAACCTGACCTATAATAGCCTTTTGCATTATTGCCAACCTTTTATTCCATCCTTATGTGCAACCCACCATCTTGTCAGGGTCGCTTTCAACGTGACATCTAAAGCTAATAATCTCTGCTAATATGATATTTTCAATTCAATTTCTCTTATTAAATAAGCTACATCAATTAGTCCATCATACCTTGGGGGATCACATACCTCAATTCCAATCCATCACAACGCGCGGGTAATCCAAGCACATTTCCTTGTATACATTTCATGCAATATTTTCTTCCAATTCTCCAAAGATTCTTTTGAATTTGACATGAATGAAATAATACTTCTCCAAATAAGTACACCATTGGATGTAGGATTCACATAATCATCCATCTGCACGGTCATATTATACAGGTTGTCGATCTCTTTTTCTTTTACTATTTCTACATATCTTCTTCCTTCAGTAGGATCTAACGGCACAGTAACCTTCAAGTCTTCTACTTCAAATATCATTTATCTATTCTTTAGATAAATCATAGTCTAGTTTTCAAAAGCCCAATCACATCCAAGTAGTGTTGGGTAAGGGGTTCTTCCATCTACTATGTCGATCACTTCGAAATCGGCCAAGCTGCGCTCTACATCAAGACTAACACTTACCCATGTCAACCTTCCATTTGGAACAATCTTATGATGTTTTGATAACTTCAACTTAATGGGAAACTAGATCAACTTTGGCTTACCCATCATTTACCAAGTTTTTTTTGGGATGACATTCACATCGGAGTCCAGATCCAAAATAATATTGTCCTTTTTGAGATTAACTACGTAGTGTAAGTCATTAATCTATGACCCATATTCATGAGTATTAGTCGCAACTAAACAATAATTCTCATGATTTGAATAGTCCAATCAGCACTCATTGCATCAGGTGATGCTCACAGGGGTGAAGAAATGGGATTGAAACCAGCGAAATGAATCACATAGCATCAATCATCACTTATGGGGCTTGCACCCGGTAACCAGGACTTCCTAGGTGGTCACCCCTCCCAGGATGCCTATGGCTCAAGCACGCTTAACTATGGATTTTTCCCCACAATCAAGCCCACTTAGCTTGCTACCCCATTTTCAAAACCTTAGCAAGTATTGTGCCTTATGAACTATCCAGTTAGAGATCCCCTCACTCTTATTATTTAAGCATATGTTGCACTGCGGAAGCCCCTCTATGCTTAACTATTGTCCTTGTTGTAGTTTCCTATCTGTGCATTAAGTCGAAACTCCTTATTCATTATCTTCTTGTAGTGCACCTAGTTAACTTCTCAGTGTGTGACGTGTATATGTTTCTCTTGGACATAATGTTTGATCATTCCATGCAGCATACTCAAAGAAGACTCGTCTTTCATTAGCTCTAAAAAAAATTTTAGAAAACTATTCAAAGTGATTACCTTGTCAACTTTCCTTTCTGAATGGTCATAGATTAGTGTCATATCATACACCAACGACCTATCATACAAAGGTGGAATTATCGAAGTCGGTGCTATCCATTTTTCTCCTATCACTTACTTCCTTTCTTGCACATACGTCTCTTTCTCCTTTCTAGGGTTAAAAAATGATTGAGGCTCTACTACTTTCCTAACCCATTGGTGGATCCTATTTCCTTGATCTGTTGCATCAGCTCCAGTTCTGGCTCCCCCATGTGTAGCTAATACTATCTCGGCTTGTTCATCGTGTGCCTCTATTGCTATCATCTATACATTAGGGTTCCTATTTTCTTGCCACTTTGTGATCAGCTGTGGGAAATCCTCCATTGCATGGTATAGTTGTTTGCAATATGTACATGTCGTTCAGGGATTTGGATAGTCTCGCGCCAAACATCTAGGCTGATTATAGTTATAACATATAATTGTTCCTCTTCCTCTTTCAAATCCTCCTCTTCTGTAGCCTTTGAACCCTCCTCTTCCTGCTTGATTATAACCTCTTGGAGTATTATACTGTGGAGATTCTCTTTCGGATTCTTCTCCCTTGACTCTATATCCATATGCAATGTTCTCTCTCATCAAATCAAATGTGCAACAATCCTTCTCTTCATGTCCAAAAAAATTTCAAAAGTTACAAAATAGGTTTCTTGGAGTACTCTGGTACTTCTGCATTATTGGGAAAGCAGTGGGGTGGTGACTCATCATTTTTCAAATCTCGCAACATACCCCTAGTGGATTCAAATATATTATATTCTAATACTGCTAAAAATTTGGGCATTCATTCTTATGATGACCTTTTGTTCTACATGTGACACTAGACCTCATGTTTTTCTTTTCCTTTTTCAAGTTCCTGCAATTGAATAGTCAATGATGCTAGTTGTGACTGAACTTTAGCCATCCTTGTTCCATTTTATCCTACCATGTATGCTTCTAATTTTATAGAAATTTCTAGGGCTTCTGAATGCGACACAATATTCTAATACGTCAAAGGGCAGTGTATATACAACAATAATCATGTAATAAACCACTCTCTATCTTGTTCATCTGGAATTTGGAATGTCAATCGATCCTTTAGTGTCTTAAATCTTTGATCGTAGATCCACACTGATTCATTCACTATATTCTTGATATCCTTCAGCTCTGTAATGCACTACGACTCAAAATTAGGTTTCTAGAACTCTTTTAATAGATCTTGTCTTACCTCTGCCAATGTTATAGTCTATCCCATAGGTTTCGTAGTATCATATTTAATTTACCATAATAGTATACAATTTATGATTGTCGTTTCCAATTGTGAAATCTTTGCATCATAATATTGGACGTTCTTCACAATCTATATTGTTTCACAAATGAACAAATGTTTTTATGGATCCTCTGTCCCTGCTCCATGGAAGATCGGAATTCTTAAATTAGGATCTACCCCTACCATCGTGTTCAGCACAGTATTATTATTTCCTGATAACACTAATTGATTCTGACTTGACCTACTACTTCCACTACTCTGACTACTTTTACTACTATCTTTAGTTCCTTCACTAACTGTTGGAGAATAAAATTTTGGGAGTTAAGTGCAATAAGCGAGGTAGAATGGACTAAAAAAAGTAGTGTGTGCCAAGAAAGAAGGATGACCAATGCGATAGAAGGGAAAAGGAAGCAACGCGTCGAGGAAGAAGGAATATCAGCACAGAGTCAAAGCAAGGATGAAGACCAAATGCGTAGAAGGCAGTTGGAAAGTGGACAAGTTGAGTCCACTTAGGATTAGGGTTTTTTGAGTCATAATGTAAGGGGTTTTACCCATTTTGTAGTATAAATAAAGGATGTATGAGGTAGCTAGAAGTGTCTTAGGAACTCATCGAAAGAACTACTTTTGGAATAATTTTTTGAGTCTTAAGTCACAACACTAGATTTTGGCTAAGAGTTGTGGAGCTCAATTTGTATCAGTGTTGGAGAATCATGAAGCATAACTGAGGGTCAAGCCGCAAGCTGTGGATCTTGGTGCAATGTTGGTCAACTCACCAATATTAAAACCCTAATGTAATGCGTGCAATGTTATTTCTGAAGAAGAATGAATAAAGAAGAAGATCTTTGTAAACGTATCCCAGGGGGGTGAACCACGGTAAAATCATGTGTTGCAATGTGTATGAATGTTTTTTGTTGTTTCTACAATTATAAATTAATGGTTAGATGAATGAATGGGTTTATTTACAGCATGCACTAGTAAAATCATGTAGAATATATGTCATTGAATGGATAAAGTAGGACATCTGATGAATGTTAAAGTAGAATATATGTTAAAATAGAAGTAGAAGTAAAAATAACATCCCCAACCCCTTCCATGACTGTAGACACCTATGTCCTGTAGTCACCCATAAGCCATCTTGGGTGAGACTTCGTTGTGCACTCTGTGCGTGGTGTAGCCTTTTGGTTTACTAGAAGGGATGATGGGGAAAAGGGTTTTCTTGGAGAACTAAGGTACAACCTAGGTCAACCCATACATCCAACAAATGGTTTCGTTGTCGGCTGGAACTCAAAAGGATATCCTGGGAGGGGTTTTGGTGAAGAGGATGCAGTGATAAAAAGGGATGTTCATGCCATGGAATCCTACGAAGAAATTTATTGAAATATGGTTGGAGACAAAGTGGTTAGAGTTCGCACTGAAAGATTATAAGGGTTCCAGATATACGCTATGCCAGTACATACAAAGGTATGTGTTTACTGATTTGCATGAAGCATATTTTTGTTACTTTCCATAGTTATTACAGGAATGGTTATTGAGGTTGAAGGATACCCATCTGACTAATCAGATTAGGCCAGTAAAATGGACTCGTGAGAACATCGCACGACTGGAAAGGGTTAATAATAAATTCAAGTGCACAATGTATTTTTGGTTAGACTGTATTATTGTGGGGTTTATTACTGAATTTGCAGTAGACACAACAAAGTCATATATTGTTGTAGAGCAGGATTTCTTGAAGGGACCCAGAAGAAGGTATGTTATTTCTCTTTACATGTCGATAAATATCTTATTGTATGATAAAGGCGTGATGACCATGGAATTAGAAAACTAGACCACTCTACATGCATGGGGGAGTTGGGAGAAGCACTAAGGAAGTTCTAAGGTATGGAGAAGGATCTGGAGAGTAGAAAGAAGAAGGAAGCAATGGATCCCATCATGATGGATGGTAAATAGACCAAGGAAATCATAAGGAAAGAAGGTGTGACGTGCAACGGACGACCCTACCAGTATAAGATGAATAGAAAGAAGAGGGAAGTATCTGAGCGAGAGGGATTGGACAACGATAAGGAAGTGGTAGAATATATTTGTGCCACGAGGTAGATTGAGGATATCTTGTGCACCACATATGAGAGGAAAACCAGAGGTCAAGGCTCTGACACAGAAGAAGGATCTCTATTCCAGATCCGAATTAGTGTGGAACCCACAACCCCATGTGCAAATAAGACATTTGAAGAAGAAAAACCAGTTAACCAGCAAGTGATTAGTGGTAGAAGAATTTTTGGATGAGGTTCCAAGTCAAGTAGAATTAATTCAGCAAGCAATCGTTAAGTTTCTACACTGCGCAGAGGTGGTAGTACATCAAAATTCCCAATGGTAGGTCAATATCCCGCTATTAGGTTACCTGAGTTCCATGGAGAAGGGTCAGAGGACCCAAAGAAGCATATTTTAAATTGTGAAAATATTTGGGCAGCCAAGCAGATTACAGATGAAGATATTAAGGTTGCACAGTTAGAAATTACATTCATAGACCGTGCATTAGACTAGTACATGGGTCTCGCAGTAAATAACCTGAGATGAGCACCTAAAATTGTCGCATAAGTAAAAAGGAATTTAATCAATGAATTTCAGAAGCCAATCTCAAAGGATCAGTTTATGAACGAGATGTTAGAAATTAAGCATAAACTAGGAGAAACATCCTAGGAGTTGGACCAAAATTTCAAGAGGCTAAAAGGTAAGTTAAAGTACCCTATTACTGATATGCAACATAAACATTTGTTTGTTAATTATTTATTGACACACTTGAAGTATCCTTTGAGACAACAGAATTTCAGAGCCAAGGCGAGGCTCTGCAAGCAGCCTTTCATTTAGAGGAAAGCTAGTAAAAGCATACAAATCTAGTTGTGGAATAGATGAGACAAAATATAAACAACTTAACATCCCAGCTGAATCAAAATAAAGGAAAAGAGAAAAGAGAATATTTATGGTGTACAATGTGCAAGATAGAAGTCCATCATAAGAATGAGTGTCCATTATTTGTGCAATATATTGGAGTGGGTATGCCAAACCCTTTAGCTTCAAGAGGACCATGGTGCGGGATTTGTAAAACACATGGGCATGATCCCTATCATTTCCCCTTGATGTAGAAGTATCAGACAGTATCGAAGAGTACATTTTGTAATTTTTGCAAGTCGGTTGGACATGAAGACAAGAACTACATAACTTTGGAGATGATGAAAGAGTGGATTTCAGATACATATAGGGTGTAGGATGAACATATAATAGGACAACATATGCAACATCCCTAGTATAACAACATTCAGCAACCACGGTATAGTATCACGCAACAATTTCAACCACAACCATAATATAATGCATAGCGATTTCAAGGGAAAAAACAGTATAATCTCGCACAGCAGTGTGTAGCACCACCATAATACAATAATGTGCAGTTGTAGTACAATCAAGGACTGCATTATAATACACCTGGTTAAGATAATCAAGGAAAAAGAGGAGGCTTCAGAGAAGGAGGCCACAAAGGAAGAGGATTTGGAGGAGGTCGAGGACCAGTAGTGTGCCATAACTGTCAGAAACATGGACATTATGCCCAAGACTATCCAAAACCACCTAATACATGTATGTATTGTCACGCAGCCCACCATGAGATAGAAGACTATCCGACACTTTTGGGGAAGATACAGGACAAGAGGAATGAGAGAAACCGTAGCATCCAATGGATTGCGGTAGAAAACAAAAAAGAGGATGGTAAGAATATCAACATAGTTACTAGAGGAGGATCCAAGATAGGAAAATATGTAGCAAAGAAAGATCAGGATCAATACCAATGGGTTAGGAAGAATACAATGCCTGAACAAAAGTTTAATGCGTGCAAATAAAAGGAGATATTTAAGGAGGCTAGGCAGGATATTTCGAAGGAAAACATTATGTATACTTCAGGAAAAAAGCCAGTAGATGAGATACCAGTGTATGAAATGCCTCCATATTTTTTTCAAGGCAGCAAAGAGCAGCCTTCAAAGCAAGTAAGTAACTTAAGAAAAAATTTTGGATTATGTGTAAAGTTATTAAATGATAGAAACTCTTTAGAAATATTGCAAAATTTGTTAGAAAAATGTTATCCTGGGGAAGAAGTGGTAAATACAGTGAATCAGATCAGGAAGAAGAGAATAACTAGAGAATTCAGGTTGAGTGCAAACATAAGAGATTTCAATATGGGGGATATCATACCAATGTTATTCCAAAGAAAACCTGGGAAGCTATGGGAGAACATCAATTGGGGTATTCTCCTATTCAGTTGAAGTTAGCTAATCAACACATAGTGGTGTCAATTGGAAGATTGAAAGGAATTTCAGTAGATCTAAATGGTGTGTGCACCATGGCAGACTATGAATTCATTGACATAGTAGATAATACTTCACTATATCCATGTTTTTTGGGTCTGGATTAGGCTTTGATAACCAATCTATTATCAATTTGAAGACAAGGAAGATGATCTTTGAATCTGTAGAATACAGAGTTATTGCGCCATTGGATCCCTCAGAAGGAGGAAGCTATGTGGAGCCTGCAACAGATAATATTCTTACAAAAGATGTGAATGGGCTATACAAAACTACTGCGCATGAAGAATATTATATCAACCCAACTGCAGATGAAATGCTCATTTGGAGGAGTATTAGTTCTTGTTCTTTATACTCTGACATGGGACTGAAAAATGGCAGCAATGACTACATGAATTATCCACCAAAAGATGTTTCAGAATAACACGTGCGCTGAGATGGATTGGTTCATAGGTAAGAGAGACTCCTAATTTTCATGGTCTAAATTACTTACATAGATGATTTTAGGGGCTAAATTTCGCAAATGGGCTAATTTTCCATGGTTTTCCCCAAAACACAATTCGCCAATTTCCATTTTTTCTAAAAACAATTCACCCAAATTCCATAGAATACAATTATTTTACCTTAAAAATTGCACACATTTTATAGAAACTATATAAAATAATTAGAAATTTGAATATTTTTACAAAACTATCGCCAAATATTTTACATTCTGCATATTAAGGACTATTAAGATTAGCCCAGGTTTCTACATTTTAATATAGATTTCCATCCTTAAAATTATCCATGATTACTTAGAACAGGTTTTGATGAAGTTTGAATTAGAAATAGTAGAAAGTAAGAGATTACCAGTATTATATATTTCTTTGAAAGCTACACCTACCCATTGATGGGGAACACACATGGACAAGATCAACAATTCGTTTCAATGCAAGAGGTTATTGTGCATTAGATTCGGTGCAAAGCAAGGGCATAAATATCAGGATAAATACGATGGAATTGGACAACATAAAGAACATGTAGATAGGTGCATGGTTCAATGGATATTAGTACCACCAGAAGAATGACCACATCATTTTATTCACAAATTAGAAGGCATTCCAAAGAATGGTTACACATAACAAGAACAACGTAGAGAAACTACAAATTGGGAAGAGATACAACATAATTTTGTAGTTACATTTTCCTTTGAGCATGAAAGCCCAAAGATTGATACAAAATTAAAGGTGGTAAGAGACAAAATATTTGAACTGGAATTTGAAATAATCCCAACATATCAGAAGAAAAGTAGACAGATAGTGAAATAATTGTTGCATTGTTATCACGTCGCAAGAGAAGAAGATCCAGTAGAGGATAACCCACACAATCTCCAGATCTCAAAAGTTGAAGGAGAAAGGGTAATAGAAGGACCAAATCTAGATTCAGAATATTATGTTGCACCATTAAATATCAAGAAGGTAAAAATTAGAACTGCAGAAACACCAAAGATTTCCAGCATTGGAGATTATTGGGATAAGCAAATAGTAGAAAGAATTACAGAATTATTGTGCGAATACAAGGACTTATTCCCAAAGAAATTTTTAGAAATGAATGGATTAGCAAGAGAACTAGGAGATTAAGATCCCATTAAAAACAGAAGTCATACCTATAAGACAAATACCTTACAGATTGAATCCAATATACAAAGAGAAATTGAAGGTAGAAATTGACAAGATGTTGGAAGTTGGTGTCATAGAACCTATGGAAGAGTCATAATGGATTAGTCCAATGGTGGTGCAAGAAAAGAAGCAAGGAGGGATCAGGATTTGTGTAGATTTGAGAAAATTGAATGATGCTTGCCTACATGATCCTTTTCCTACCCCATTTACACATGAATTTTTGGAGAATGTAGGGGGACAAGAAGCTTATTATTTTACATATGGGTTTTTAGCATATCACCAAATAAGGATTTCCATAGAAGATAGACATGAGACTACATTTTCTACAGAATGGGGATCATTTTAGTATACAATCATGCCATTTAGGCTAAAGAATGCACCAACGATTTTTTCAAGAGTAGTAGTAGCATCTTTTAAGGACTTTATTCATAAGTTTTTGGAGGTTTACTTGGACGATTGGACAGTGTTCAAATTACTAAATGTTAGATAGATGCAGACAGTGTCATATATCATTGAATATTAAGATATATGTTTTTAGCACACATTTTTTGTATTTTGTTAGGGCATGTGGTGTGTAAACATGGTTAGTTGGTTGATCCTGCTAAAATTGTTGGCATAGTTAACTTAACACCACCAAAGTTAGTGCGCCATTTGAACTGTACATTGGATCATACATGATATTAAATAAATTTCATAAGGGCATATGCACATATTAGTGCACCAATGGAGAAGTTTTTGAAGAAGGAAAATAAGTATCAGTGGAATGATGAATGCCAACAAAGTTTGGATATTTTGAAGGAGAAGATGGTTATTGCGCCGATTTTAGTGTTTCCAGATTGGGCCAAAGAATTTCATGTGCATGTGTATGCATCTACAATAGCATTAGGAGCAATATTGAAACAACCAGGAGAATGTGATATAGATCACCCTATTTCATTTGCAAGTAGAAAGTTATCAAATTCGGAACATAAATATAACACTACAGAAAGAGAAGGATTAGTTATGGTGTATGCTTTGTAGATATAAATACATTACTTGTTAGGAAAACATTTCAAGATGTTTACATATCATTATTCTCTGAGATATTTAGTCAATAAGCCAGTGTTGGAGGGATGGATATGCAGATGGCTACTTTTGTTCCAAGAGTTTGACTTTGAATTTGTGGTGAAGCTTGGAAGATTGAATGCAGAACCGGATCACTTATCGAGGATAACTAATGGAGAAGAACCTAGTAACTTGGAAGACAAATTTCAAGATGCACATTTGTTTTCAGTACAGATAGTTGATGAGTATTTTGTTGACATTACTGAGTTTTTGAGTACAGTATTTTCACCAAGAGAATTTACTTCTGCATAGAAGAAATTTTTGGTGGTCAGAGATGCACATTATCAGTTGATTGCAGATCATTTATACAAACTTGGAGCAGATAAAATCTTGATAAGATGTGTGTTGGAGCATGGAAGGCCTATTATTTTAGTAGAGGCACATGAAGGGATTGTTGTAGGACACTACGCAGGAAAAGCTACTGCGTGGAAGGTATTGTGCGCAGGATTATGGTGGCCAACAATTCACAAGGATTCAAAGGAATACTATCAAAAGTGTGATGTATGTCAAAGAGTTGGGAAGACATCCGAGAGGGAAGAGATCCCATTGAGACCTCAAGTTACTTTGAAAGTATTTGATAAGTGGGAAGTAGAATTTGTAGGCCTAATTAATCTACCAGCAAGAAGATCAGGAGCTAGATATATTATTACAGTGACAAAATACTTAACCAGATGGGTTGAAGCAGCACCAGTGAAGGAATGAAACGTAGAGACTGTAGCGCGCTTTCTATTTAAAAATGTAGTGAAAAGGTTTGGATGTCCAAGAATATTTATGAGATATCAGGGGACTCACTTCATCAATAGTACAATTGAGGCAATGATGGAAGAATTTGAGATATGTCATCAGAAAAGAACTTCTTATCATCCTCAAGAAAATGGAACAGTGGAATCCTTTAACAATATTTTGGAGAATGCCTTCACAAATATTTGTAATGTAAATAGAGATGATTGGGATTTGAAGGTACCAGCAGTATTATGGGCTTATAGGACTACATTCAAGAAGATAACAGGGAAGATACCCTTTAGATTATTATATGAACAAGAAGTAGTAGTTCCCTTAGATTATTTGCTACCAAGTCTGGACATTGCATCTATTATAGAAATGACAAAAATGGGTGCAGTACAGAAAATATTAGCTCAATTGATGGAATTAGAAGAGGACAGAATCAGAGCAGGTTTCCACCAGGAGGTACATAAAGCAAACGATAAAGCATGGCATGACAGACAGATTAAGAAGAAGAAATTCAAAGTTGGATATCTTTTTCTCCTTTATGACAGTAAATATCTGCAACATCCAGGGAAGATTAGAATGCATTGCATAGGGCCATATCAGATAAAGTTTGTCACAGATGGAGGTGTTGTATAGCTGCAGGATTTAGCGGGAAAGGAAGTTCAAGGAATGGTGAATGGTAGTCGATTGAAACTATGTAGGGACAACCCACTAAATCTCGGTAGTTGCAGCACAATAAGTAGATTTGTACATATTGTAAATAGTAGGAGTTAAAAGAAGAAAAAGGAAGAGAAAAGTAGAAAAATGAAGAAACAGACAAGACAAAGTAGTTAGAGGAATAAATGATAGATAGATAACTGAGAATGACAGTTTGCAGCAGACAGAAAGTCAAGGCGACAAGAAGTAAAAATACTACACACATGATAGATACGATAGAAGGAAATAATCGTGCGCCAGAGATAGATCACAGTAGAAAAATACAACACACTGAAAAAATGACACAGTCAGGTAAGAGAAAAAATGGTCACCGGAAAAAGGAAGGTGTGAAATGAACATTTATGACAGTGGAGGAAGCCTGCCTAGCAAGATTTGGAGCATTTATGACAACACTTTAGAATCCAAATTAGGGTTTTGACAAGCCACATTGTGAATTTGAATGAATACATAGCTAAGTAACGAGAAGTGAAGAACATGCAGGTGATTTAATAGGCCAACAATGATATTTCATAAGTAAAACTACTTAGATTCCAGCAAGATGGTGCCACCAAAAGTCGAAGCACCTAGCCAAATGACAAGGAGAACCCACAGAAATAACAGGTTGTCACCGGAGCCAACAATGGAGGCCTAAAACCCTAAGMAGACAGAGGGAGTGGTGGATTTATATGCCATTCCTTCCCCAGAATCAAATATCTCTACACTGGTCAAAGAGAAAATAGAACAGATGCAGATTGATCCACCAAACATAGCAGTAGAGCCAAACCTGACGTAGGAAATAGTTTCTCCCACAGAGGAAGAAGATGAGGAAAGGACTAAGTTTCATGAGCCAAGGAATCAAGCATGTACAGAACCAGCACAACAGGAACAAACACCAGCAACAGAGAACATGACACGGCAGGAGTTTGGCAGAAAGGAAGAGGAGGAAGAGAAACAAATATCAAGAAGCGGGGCCCTCAAGTTTGACAAGAAAGGGGAAGGGAAAACAATAGGTCCAGAGATCCTTGCACAAGAAACAAGAGGTAACCATTGTGTTACCGTGCATACCAACAGGCATAAATATATCGCATATTTACTTGGATGCGTAGATAAACTACACTATTTGGACCATGATGTAAGGGATACAGATAAATTCCCAGAGTTCACACAACATGTATACTTAGAAAGAAGAGGGGTCAACGAGATAGGAGTTCCCATAATGGAATGCAAACAATGGATACAAGGGTTATACAACAGAGGTATCATGAACTTGTTGGAGATACCGCACTTTGGCAAGGGCAAGGATGTAAATAATTGCATCAAGAAGTTACTGGTAGTCATGCATGGAGGTATTTTGTGGTTGGATACACCAATTTCCATAGATGTTTATTTGATATCAAAAATAACAGGTCTTCCCACTAATGGTGAGCCATTTGCGCAATACCTAGATGACAAGACCAAGGAGAAAGCCTTGGCAGAAGAGATGAAGCAGAACTATCAGATAGAGAGAGGATCCAGAGGGATCATCATCAATGAGATTAGTGAACAACAACAAGGCTTGCAACCAAACTGATGGCCTGTAAATTACTCAGGTAGTGTTGCAAGAAGGAAGTGCCAGTAGGTGTAATTGTAGCAGTTGTGCAGTGCAGGAAGGGAATTGTATTAAGATGGAGCCCATATTTACTTAACTTATTTTTGGATGATTGCAAAGACATCCAAGATGTAGGAATTGAGTTCCATTACTCCTATCTCATTATATTGATTGCACTAGTGGGTTGGAAGCACCCCAAATACACCATGTTTTTTCAAAGAACCGGAAGGTGTCACGCAACACAGTATGAACTATTATGGCACACAACCATCGTAAGAGAAAGACAGGAAAATATCAACATGTTCAATACATACCTTTAACAAATACAAGAAAATGTGGAGAAAACTTGGAGCATCCCCCTGGAGGTGGTGGAGGAGTACAAAATGATAGCAAACTTTAAGGCATCGCGGCATAATATGTGAATCCAAGCCAAAAGGGATCCAGAGACGGATTGGTTGTATATGAGATATTGTGTCATGGAAAAAGAAGTCCAATGGGCGATGAAAGACTAGAAAGAAGAATGTAAGGTTCCAGTTGAGAAACCAACAGACAAGCAACCAACAAAGGACAAGAAACAAGCAAAGGACAAAGAACCAGCAGAAATAGGCTCGTCACGAATGAAAATTAACCCAACAGAAAATACAAGAGAAACAATAGTGCGTGTGAATCCAATAGGAGGGAGCGTAGCAACAAAGAAGAAAATTATCCCCAAGTTTGTCACACAGCAAAAGGATCGCGCAGAAACTGATATTGGAACCACACAAAGGAAGGAGAAAATCCCTACACGGGAGGGACAAATAGGAGGAAGTATACTAGATACCCTAGGCACAACAGAGCCCACACAGTCAAGGCCACCAAAGAGAATGATTTTCCAGTCAATTGGAGCACACAAGAAAATGAAGGTGCAAAAATCGGTCCCAAAATACACCATCACAGAGGATGATGCAAAGTTAGTCGCGGAGAAAGTACAACACTGCACCACCAAAGAATTTGAGGAGGCAGAAAAACAAAGGGAAAGTATAATGAAAGAATTGATGGAGGTCAAGCAGGTATTAGAGCATATATGATTGACCAAGGCACAACATAAAGGCACAACACAACAACATCAAACAACACAGTAACAACCCATGCAGAATGAGGAAGAGACAATGCAACTAACAACATTAGCAAGCCAAAGATTTAGCCTTACCAAAGATATGCTAAAAATTGATCAGGAGATGGATTAGAAACAAGTTAAGGACGTACAACATATGAATTTAGTATTGGCGAGGATACCAACCAAGGCCTTATATAAGTTGTAGATAAGTGTGATGTAGGAAGTTCAATCCAGAGTGAGGATGTGTGCACAAAATCTGGAGATAGCCAGGGTAGCCAAGGAGGTACTAGAAACAGTTCTTACAGAGGTACGGATAGAACATGAGGAAGAAAAATTATGCACATATATATTGGAGAAAAGACTTGAGGAAKTCTTTCAGATGATTCTGGAGAGCGCACTAGCAAGAAAAATTAGTGCAGAAGAAAAGCTAAAGAAGATAGCRCTGAAAATGGAGGAACATAAACATGAGATAGTAGAGTTGGTTAGGAAGCTAGCACCAACCACACCTCCAGAAGTCATATCTGAAAGGGAGCAGCGGGCCACAAAACAAATAGAACACATTACGCTAGAAGTCAAAGAACTCGTAGAACTTTATGAAAGGACTATGCAACTTAGGAAAAGACTAACAAAAGATGAAGGGATCGAGCAGTTGGATAAGAAAGAAGAAAATTTGAACGCAACAATCCAATATTTGAAGCAACGACAAAAGGCAATGAGCATCTCAGATAGACTTAAGAGTGTGCAGGAGATGAAAAAATTGTAGGCAAAGGTAAATACCGCACAAGAGGAGAAGCAAACACAACAGGCTCAGTTGGAGCCCCTGCAAGAGAAAGAAGAAAAGATGATAGCAGAGATGGAGACAAAAAAAGGAAAGTTGGAACAAGTGCATTCAGAAAGCATACAACTGTTGAAGGAGCATGTCACAGCACAGGTCAT
>JASDQU010307972.1:87931-106078 GCA_032191745.1 Picea mariana
AGGCAAAGGTAAATACCGCACAAGAGGAGAAGCAAACACAACAGGCTCAGTTGGAGCCCCTGCAAGAGAAAGAAGAAAAGATGATAGCAGAGATGGAGACAAAAAAAGGAAAGTTGGAACAAGTGCATTCAGAAAGCATACAACTGTTGAAGGAGCATGTCACAGCACAGGTCATGGATACCTTGACAGAGAAAAGTGTGCAGGCCAAGAAGAAATTGGATGAACTAGAAAAACAGTTCCAAGAGTTGGAGAAATCAGTGCAGAAGACACACATTGCCTGAGTGGCTCGGGACGAGCCATAGGTTATTGTTGGATTCCTATTGGAGAAGGAAATTTTGGGATTTAAGCACAGTAAGTGAGGCATAATGGACTAAAGGAAGTAGTGTGCATCGAGAAAGAAAGAAGACCAATGCGACATAATGGAAAAGGAAGCAGTGCTTTGAGGAACAAGGAAGATCAACGCAAAGTCAAAGAAAGGATGAAGACCAACTGCGCGAAAGGCAATTAGAAAGTGGACAAGTTGAGTCCACTTAGGATTAGGGTTTTTTTATTCATAATGTAAGGGTTTTTTGCCATTTTGTAGTATAAATAAAGGATGTATGAGGTAGCTAGAGGATTCTTAGGAACTCGTCGAAAGAACTACTTTTGGAATAATTTTTTGAGTCTTAAGTCATAGTACTAGATTTTGGATAAGAGTTGTTGAGCTCGATTTGTATCAATGTTGGAGAATCATGAAGCATAACCAAGGGTCAGGTCGCAATTTGTGGATCTTGGTGCGATGTTGTTCAACCTCACCAATATTAAAACCCTAATGCAATGCATATAGTGTTAGTTCTGAAGAAGAATGAATAAATAAGAAGATATTTGTGGACGTAGCCTAGGGGGATGAACCACGATAAAATCATGTGTTGCAATGTGCCTAAATTTTTTTTTTTTCTGCAATTATAATGAATGGTTAGATGAATGAATGGGTTTATTTACAGTGCGCACTAGTACAAACATGCAAAATATATTTCATTAAATGGATAAAGTAGGAGATCTGATGAACGTTATGGTAGAATATATGTTAAAATAGAAGTAGAAGTAAAAAGAACATCTCCAACCCCTTCCATGATTGCATACACCTGCATCCTGCAGTCACCCATAAGCCATCTTAGGTGAGACTGCATTGTGCACTATGTGCATGGTGTAGCCTTCTGGTTTACCAGAAGGGCCGATGGTGAAAATGGTTTTGTTGGAGAACTAAGGTAGAACCTGGGTCAACCCATACATCCAACAAAACCATTTGTACTGTAACCTATAGAAAATTCAGTAATATATTGCAAATTCAATAATGTAACCTCCCAACACACTTTCCAGTCAGTAATCCATTGTGCATGATACTTTATTGATTATAGTATAGACTTGTTGAACTAAATCAAGAGTCCAATTTCTTGGAACAATAGTACAAAATCTTCTGATCTCTTCAACTAATATTGAATTCACTCTACTAAAATGTTCAAAAAATCAACAAAGAAATTTTCATGCAAATTTGTAAACACATACCTTTGTAGCTATTTCTCTGCACTGATCTATGTGTTCTTATTCTGATCTACAAAAAACTCGATATCCTTCATGTCCAACCATTTTCCAATCTCCTCCTTATTAGGTCTCCACATCCCCCTCAATCGCAGATCATGGTCCCTGCAATGGAACCATTTGTTGGCGTGCAATGGGAAAAAACAGGGTTCAACATTAAATCACCAACAAAACCCTAAAGATACTAAACCTTTTGGAATCACCCAAAAGAAAGTGAAGTCTCACCCGAGCTACCCATGGGGACTGCAGGAAACAGGCTTATGCAGTTATGAAGGGAATGGAGACCGTTCTAACATTCACTTTGTTGAAATCATAACTACAACGTAATAACATATGACATATTCATCTTACTTAATCATTCAACATGTGCACGGAACCATCAAATACATATTCATATTAACCCATGAGAATCTAATACGTGTGTGCAACAAACAGATTAAACCAACATATCATGATAACAAACACATCAGAACATGGGATTTTAATGTGGTTCACCCCAAACTGGGCTACATCCACAACAACAGGATTCTTATAGTATTCATTCATATCCAATCCTCACAATAGGTGCACATTGCGCTCAAATAAGATACATCAATTCTACCAAAAATGCCCTAGTCATTCGTGCATATAGTGCACACTTAGCTCATTCTATTTGATACTAGAACAACTACTTCAACCACTTCAATTTTTCTTTCTACCCAAAACCCATACATATTTATATATTGATATTAGAGCTTAGCCCATTACAAAATGGACCAAAAGGTCTAACTACTTCTAACTAATTTCCATATTATGCGTGCATTGACTCTTTAAAATGTGCTAATTATCTTCCTTTCCTCTACATGTGCTACTCCTTAGCTGACTTGTTGCACAGTTTTCTCCTACGTGACTCCCAAAACTTGTCCCAAAATGGCCTACTCCAACAATAATGCACCTTAAGAACAAGAAAACCCCTCATACTTCTCTTGCACACATTTAGATCTTGAAAAGACACCCCAACTCCTCTAATGCACCTTAGATCTCTTATGTGCACCTCTGACTTGATATCTTGCTTGGATTCTCTTCAAATGTGCACATCTATCCTATATTTATAGTATTTATTTCCTCACTTTTAGGGTTGACTTGTAAACTATGGTTGAGTCAACCTAAATTTTCTGGCTGGGTTGTCTAACAAAAAAAATCGTATCTCCTCATTCCTAGGGAGTTAGAGGGAATTCCATATAAAGTTGGAAAGGTATCAAAATAATATTTCCAAACATATACCCTATGCTCCAATTTGAGCTATATATCCAGGGTAAAAATGCATTCAAATATAGAGTATCCAAACAGAGCATTAAAAATCCAAAAATAATATTTCCAACAATATCCATCTTGCAATCTTTATCTTGGACATCTGTAGTCTCCCCTTGTCTTTGGCATCAATGAAAACAACTTTTTCAACACTTTCCAGCTGCAATGTTGAGATCTCTCCAATAGATATATGTATTGGAATACCTTGCAATGTCCTTGAATTCCTTCCTCATCAACATAGTGGAGCATATAAAGCTAGTTGACACTATGAGAAACTTGTATAAAGAAGTGCAGATATATAAATCAGACAATGAAAGGATGATAAGATCTCAAGAGGAGCAAGATGAGGAAGGAATTCAAGGACATTGATGATAATATCTCATCTTCATGGTTGTAATATCCCTAGGAATCATCCATATCTCTAGTCCTCATATAAGAACCAAATATGTATTTCTTGTATCTTTGATTCTGCAAGAAACGTGCATGCAACAATTACTTGTTAGAGTTCAACATATTATAAAATTATCATTAATTAAGCTACATACCCTTATTTTCCCTAATTTTTCAAAGATCACTAATAAAATAATCAAAATTATGAGCTTTCAAATATATTACCTTCTGAATTATATTTATAGTGGTTGTATTTATGCCTCGGCTTGATTTCTAAGTTGAAATGTAATATTCCAGATATAAAAAAGTATGCAAAACAAAAATTCATGAACACCACGGGAAGGACGGAGTCCCTGGGGAGTGGAAAAAACCATTTGATGTTTACAGAGGATGGATTGGAGGTCCTGCGGCACAGAGGGTGTCTCAGTTGCTTGTATGGCATGGAGTTGGGAAATAACGCCAGAATGACCTTTTGTGAGCAGCTTTTCCATGCGATGGAAACTAATGATATCTGGGGAACCGACGCCAATGCCTTGGAACTTATATTATTTTCCCTCCTGGTCGAATTGCATGGTTAATTCCTTAAAATTCATGAGAATGGGACCGAAAGTCCTTAGCCATTCTGAACCCAACACAATGTCACAACTGCCCATATCGATAGCAAACATATGAGATTTCAAGTGGTAGTCACTAATTTGGAGACACGGATTTTCACAAAACCCTCCACATTTCATGGAGCCTCCATTGGAAATCCTGATTTGGAAATTATTGACTACACGTATATAGAAATTAGTTTCTTGGGCAATGTGGCGATGAATAAAATTGTGGGTGCTTCCACTATCAACAAGAATGATGACCTTCCTATACTTGGTGTAACCAATTAGCTTGAGGGTTTGGGGAGTAGAGAATCCAGTGAGAGCATTTAGGGAAATGACTGGTTCTTCTTCAGGAGGGTCTGAGGGAGGGGTTATGTCAATGGGTTCAAGTGACACAGACACAAGGGGAGCTTCAACATCCTCTTCTAAAACATCCTCTGAGATAGCCATAAAAATATTTTTTTCCTTACACTTGTGTCCCAGAAAATATTTGTCATCATAATTATAACAAAGGCCTTTGAGTTGGCATTCAACCATTTTGGCCCTGGTCAATTTTTGGATCTTTAGTGAAGTAGAAGGAGGAGTGGGATTGACTGGTTTAGTGCGAGGAATAAAGGAGGGTTTCTAGTTTTGAGAAGAGGCAACTTGTTGTGCTTTATTAGCTCTTTTAGTAGCCTCCACCCAACTCTAAGGCCGATCCATAAGGACATGGGCACGAATCTCATCCTTGAGGCCACTAATAAAACATTCTTGGAAAAAAACATTAGACATGCCCTCTGTACGTAAATCCAATCACTCAAAAGAAGCTATAAAGTCTTCCACTGTGTTGTATTGTTTCAACTTTGTCAAATTTCCTAAATGGTTGGTGTTAGTGTCAAAGCGTTCATAAAGCTTTTCCACAAAGTGTGTCCAAGCAACATACCCTTGGCGGGTAGTTTTTCTCCATTGCCACCATTGCCAACATTCTTGATCTATATGGAAAAAACCATACCAGGGTTTGTCCAACTCATCTGTAACTTCATACAAAGAGAAATAATGTTTCATTTGAGTTACCCAGCCAATGGGATCTGAGCCATCAAATTTGGTCACATCCACACACTGGAGACGTAGGTCACACTGAAAGTAATGGGGCTAAAAATTATGGAAATGAGAGAAAGTTTCACCTTCAGTATGCAAAGGTGGTTCAAATAAGGGAGGATCTGTAGGGATATGCAGCTTGATGCAAATCATCGTAGTGATAGATTCAAGCTGGGTAGTAATGTCTTGTTTGAGTTCTTGTTTGAGTTCCTCGATTGAGGCGGCGATGGAGGAATGCATGTTTTTATTGATGGTGGCAATATTGGCACTGAGTTGTCTCACTTCTTGTTGGGTCTCTGTGAAATTAGAGTGCAATGTATTGAAGCGAGCTTCCAATTCTTGGATACGAGTGTAGGCCATGATGACGAGGGACCCGAAAAGGAGCGGGTGGGGTCAAACAATTTGCTAAAAATTAATAGGTATGAATGTGATAAGGGCGAAGAGAAAAATCCAATGGAATAGGTCTCAAATAATGGTGCAGTGATGAAATGCCCAAATGCTCAATCAGGAAGAAATGTGTAGTAATTTGGCAACTCAAATGCAGGAGACACAATTGCACAGAAATAGATCTTGTATGTTTTGTTTTTTTGTGTTTTGTTTTTTTGTTTCCATCCCCAAAGGTTAGGTATTCAAGGGTTCTACAGAAAAGGGTTTTCCATGTGCTATAGCTCTCTAATATACATGCAGGGTCCAACAGTAGTACTCGGCCCAATATCTTAGGGTACCAACTAAGGAGGCTAGACCATGCCCTTAGCCGTACTACCCAACTACCTAGGTACTAGAGAGTATCTTCCCGAGTGTTGTTCGCGGTGGCACTATAGAAGTCAGGCAAACGAATGGTTTATCTATGGAGGGCTTCAGAAAATCTAGGTTAATCCATATGCAGGTGTTGTCTGATGCGCTACCACTTGAAGGGGTACCAATAAAGGTTACAAGGGTGGCCAACAGATGTGCTCTTAAGTACCACTTGTATTTCCTATGTGTATGAATCCCCAACTGTAGGTTTATGTGTGTAACAACATATCTTTGTAGCTTAAAGACACTGGAATACGTCTCTACCCTAGAAAAAAAAATAACCCACAATTTTCTGCAGAGGAAGGTGCTATGATACCACTTGTAATATTCCAGATACAAAAAAGTATGCAGAATAGAAATAAATAGCTAGAAATGGTAGATGAACAATAATATAACTAGAACAACACCACAATAATACCAAAATGATACCAGAATAACACCAGAAAGAGCACTTTGATTACTGAGAGCAATGTCCACTTGCCTCTTCGAGACAACAGTTCTCATACCCTTGACTCCTATTTATACTAAATATGTTTATCAAAAGAACCATCTAGAGGAAGATCCTTCTAGAAGAAGAAGCTTCTATTAGGTCTTCTTACATTGGACTTATTCTTCTTTATTGTTAGGCCTTATTAATATTGACCTTTATTACATCAGATTATATTATTCTACCTATGTGAGGGGCTAGGTCCCTAACATGAAAGATATGGCTCTGTCAAATCAATAGTTTCACCCCCTTTTGCACTTGTTTCACTAGTACCAAATCTCAAGGGCTAGCTTATGCCTCTTATAGAAATAAATTTGGCAAGAACTAAGAAAAATTTTATATCAGGCGTTGATAGTATTCATGAATTTGAATACACATCAACTCTCATATTCATGATTTGATATTCCAATCAACCTATGCATCAATCTAAATTTTCCAACTTTTTCCTTTTGCATTTTCTCCAAACTTGGAATTTTTAGCGGAAAACCGTTATCTCCCAAATGGAGAAAAACCGAGAGAAAATCCATCAAGAAAAAATTGTCCAGATTGATGAGTAGATAAATTTCCAACTAAATAATATTTTCTATATTGGTGATATGGGGTCCCCTTTTATCCTCTAAAGATTTCAAAATCCCCCCGAAAGTGCTCGGGAATAGTGGATTTTTCCTTGTTTTGGAATCTCCACTCCAAACCCTTTAGAATTTTGGCACAAGCCCAACTGGGTATCTTCATGCCTATTTTTAGACTCCCTATAAAAATTCCACCTTAATATGGTCCTCCCATTACTTAATATGACCCAGATCTTCAAAACCCACTAATTTTCTTTTTTTGGAAAATTGAAGCAAAATTAGTCAGTGGCCCTCACTGACACTCTTGTAGCCCTTGTCACTATAGACATACCCATTAAATTTCACATGATTATGACTTTTTTTACTCCTATTATGGTCAAAACAAGTTTTTGGCTCCAGACTTTTTTTGTAAACTTTTATGTTTTCTCCTTCCTTTTCCTCCTCTTTCTCGGCTTTCTCTTCTCTTCTCTTTCTCTTCTTCTATATTTCTCTTCTCTTCTCTTTCTCTTCTCCTCTTATCTCTTCTCTTCTTATTTTTCTTCTCTATAATGATGAGTTGGAAGCATTTACTCTTTCCGACATTCCGGTGCCAAAAGAACATTCTTCACCAATTTTTCAGCGTCGAGATCTCTTTTCCTTGACATTGTTTCATCTCCAAAAGAACTTTCTTTGCCAATGTTTTAGGACTGGATATTCTTTCCTTGTTGAAATTTTATCAACTTGAGAAGATATTTCTTCATCAATGTTTCAATAGAAGGTCTTCTTTCTTCATTGTCATTTTGACGACATGATAAGATCTTTCTTTGTCGATGTTTTGGCAAAAGATCTTCTTTCTTCATTGACGTTTCAACGAATTGAAAAGATCTTCCTTCACGGATGTTTTGGTGAAAGATCGTATTTCTTTGCCAACACTTCGGAAAAATATATTCTTTCTTCACCGACATTTCGATGACTTGAGAAGATATTTCTTCACTGACATTTCGATGACTCGAGAAGATCTTTCTTCACCAACATTTTGTAAAAATATATTCTTTCTTTGTCGGAATTTCGATGAAAAATCTTCTTCATTCGTTGACGTTTCAATGAAATATCTTCTTTCTTCGTCAACTTTTTAGCGACTTGAGAATATATTTCTTCGTCAACATTTCGACAAAATATCTTCTTTCTTCGTCGACATTTCAGTGACTTGAGAACATATTCCTTTTCCAATGTTTTAGTGAAATATCTTTCTTCTTTAATGATGTTTTGGTGAAAGATATTCTTTCTTCATTGGCGTTTTAGTGACTTGAGAAGATCTTTCTTTCCTGACATTTCAGTGAAAGATATTCTTTCTTCATCGACATTTCGACGAAAAATATTATTTCTTCATCGATGTTTCGACAAAATATCTTTTTTCTTCACCGATGTTTCAAGGACTTGAGAAGATCTTTCTTCGCCAATGTTTCGATGAAATATCTTCTTTCTTCACCAAAATTTCAACAACTTGAGAAGATATTTTTTCACCAATGTTTCGGTGAAATATCGTATTTCCTCATCAATACACTCCTTTATCAGCGACTTCAAATATTTTCCTCTTGTCGACATACACGGTATCAACAATGAGAAAACGTTTCAGTACTTAGTCGATTTTCCAATTTTTTAAGCTCGTGATTGTCACGGAAAATGCTCAATTCAACTCCTTGGGCTAGATTCAACCCTTCTACAACTATGAGGACCTCTGCAATGTAAAACCCAATAAATCTGAGTACCCAAAATGAAGAAAAATCTAGATTTTGACCCCACATATTTTGTTGGGTGAACTCAAATTTCACCCCAAAACCACACTGGTAACAGTCTATGGTTCTGTAGTAGGACCTTGTAGGCTGAGTGTTGTAATCTTCTGCTCTAATACCACTTTGTATTGCTCGCATTACTAAGCCCATAGATTTTTTCCAATGCCATTAATTAAATGCAATGCATCAAGGATTTAACATGCATCTAACAACATTTTTAAAGCATGAATGCAACTAAATTAACATTCAAACAACAACATATAAATGCTTAAAACTTGGATTAAACGCACAAAAAATAAAACCCATGAATAAAATAGTGAACAAAGATCAATCACTTATCTTTTAAAAACAAATGTGCAATCGGTTGTACGGGACTAACGTTCCACCCAATAGTATCCTTGATACTCCAAATCTTAGCAGCAAGTCACCCCTGGGGCTAGGGATCCATAAGAAAGGGTATCTCTCACAACCCAATATAACCCACAACAATATTTTATTTTCTACATGTATACAAATCCACCACATCTCTTCCCCTCAACCTGCACAATCCAAAGAATGGGATCCCCCTTTTCTTCATGTAGTCCCTCAATCCTTTCCACTTCCCTCCAGGGCTCCAATACAGGTTGGCTAGAAAACTCACTTGTTGGGTAGTCTAGGGATGCTAGTTGTCATAGAAAAACTCACAACAACAAGCTCACTTCTCTAGGGTAATTTCTTACACAAAAATATCACTCTACAGGCCTAACAACCTGCTTCTTCATGCAACTACACCTCCAATAAGTTGCACACAAACCCCACTATGGCTTCCTCAAAGATCCAACACTCAGTTCTCTCTTATTGTCCCAAAAACTACATGTAAAAAATGCGCACAACACCCATTCAAATTTCCCTTTTACCCATGCATGTCAACTCTCACATTCCCTAAGGTTGACTATACTTAGCCCCATGCTCTCAATAACTATGTGAAGTGAATTTTCACACCAACCATTTTACATGTATTCAATGATTGGGATTTCATACACTCAAAAGGAAATTAGAAGGTTTATACACAATAATAATTTTACAAAGTGGGTTCGGATTAATACACATGAATATTTCCCACTTGGACCCCTTAGACTCCTCTCCCTCTCTTGTGGAAACTTATCCCCCATTACTCTGTCCATTTTCATCCACATCCAACATTACATTTTGTTTTATTATTACGATATACAATGATGACATATTACATAGTCGGGCACACAGTCGTACATTATATTTACATTACATTATTAAACTGGGGAATAAAAACTGTAAGTAAATGAGACACACTTCCACACTAAACCTAGCAGAAGAGAAAAATAAAGACTTAATCAAGAAAGTAAATGACACATCAATCACACTGTACATAGATATTTTACCATGGAAAACAACAATCCTTGAGCCTTTTTTTCCTTGTTGTCTTATTCATTTAGAATAAAAGGTTACATGTCTAACCTTGGTCGACACCTAAGACACAATCAACATCATACCGTCTTTCTTACACAAGAAAAACCCTGTAGCCAATTTGGCTTACATCTACATGAAAACAACCTATAAATTACAGACTCTTGGTGATTATCCATTCATCATCTAAAGATTCAAGATGATCCTTTACGGCCTTACAACACGCCTCTTTATAAGCTTTATAGTAGGAAAAACCCTAAAGAAGTGGCACCCAAAAACGGTTATAGATCCATGCAGATCATTGGCTACAAATACCACGAATCTTGGGATTTTGCTACAGTCGGTTGCTAATTCATATTACCCATCGACAACTAGTCGACCTTCATTCGGTCTTCAGTCAGTTTCCACATGCTTGCCTGTCGACCTCTTGTCAATTGAACTCTTCAACTTGTTGTTCATGCCTTTACCATGTTGAACCACCTTGACCTTTGTTGGTTATCAATTCCCTTCTCGGGTTATCTTAATCATTGACCCGAGGTTCATGTCATTCAGGGTTCCAACAAAGCCTCTAAAACTATCGGCCCTCCTAGTAAACCAGAAGGTGTTGCGCAGTCTCACCCGAGATAGATTTAAATGGGTGGTTGTAAGACTCAGGTATTCACATCCTAGGACAGAGTAGGGGAAAGGGGTTTCTTGATTAATGCCAGATACTGTGAGATGTAAGGGAAACTACTTATTTCTTGGGGTCGCATACATATATTCCACAGTGTAATTTAAGCAAAGTATAACCAAATTCATAACAATGTATTAACTCATTCATCAAGATTAACCCATAATTGCTTAAAGAAAGAAGAGACGTGCATACATTCAACATATTAAACGATTATTACCATGGTTCACCCCCTCCTGGGCTACATCCACAAATATTTGGCTCTTGGCTCTTTTATTATGACAGTTCTACACTCCTGGCGCCACACGCTTACAATTCTCCACAAAACTGGGTAAGATCTATGTGAGGCAAACTAGATTGCACTAGGCTCCATAGCCTACGGTTTAATCCTTAGATCTACCTTCCCTGGTATCTCCTTTGCTCAACAGCTTACAAAATCAGTTCATACAGCTAAAACCATTACATATCGCCTACGCTCATGCATAGTTATAGTCTGAACTCGAAACCTAACTCTCGACTCTCAGCTCTCAACAACAAATACAATATCATTCATCCACGCAATAATCAAAACAACAAAAACTACTATATGATACTTTCGTATCTATATTTATACATTTCAGGCTCTTCATACATTTACAAAATATTATCAAAACCCTAACCCTTCTTACATTAGGTCTTTCTCCCATCCGTGTTGTTCTTCCTCCAATTGTCGTTTTCCTTTGTGCATGCTTTCTTGCATGTGCGCGTGTTGTTATTTTTCCAGTTGTTACTTCAATTTTCTGCATGCTTTCTTTCCCATGATCGTTCTTCTTTCCCCTTCAGCCTGGTGCCAATAGGCTCCCAACACTGACATGTGACTCGTCCCAAGTCACCTAATTGCTCTGTGCTTCCTCGATCTCCTTGGTGATTGTCTGGAACTATTCCTACAGCTCTGTCGCTTTTGTCAATGCCTGTGCAGTTTTCTCCTTGATGGTGTCGACTGTCTGATCTGCCACTTCCTCACTTATTAGTCCAGTGCATTATAGTTGAGTCTGTGCTGTCTATTTTCTGGTTTCTTCTACTTGCGCAAGTACTTATGCTACCCGTTCTTGCAATGGTTCTATTTGAGCCTGACGCTCATGTTTCTGTGTTTGCGCAGTGATAAGTTCTGCCAGTATCTTCTTCAACTCTTACGTTCCCTTAACTCATTCCAGAATTGGTATGGTCTTATGTCGCTACTTGAGTTCTTGGATTGTTGCATTCATCCTATCCTCCTACTTGTCCCGGTGTTGGACTTGTGGATCCTCTTCCAGCCTTGTCCAAAGTTGCGCTACTTTATCCAGCAAGTCGATTTCCATGCTGACCTATTTTCCTAGCTCCTGCAGTTGCATTGTTGCTTCCTGCTTCTATTGCTCCTTCACTGCTGGTGCAGTTATCAGTATAATATGTCCACGNCCTATCCTCCTCCTTGTCCCGGTGTTGGACTTGTGGATCCTCTTCCAGCCTTGTCCAAAGTTGCGCTACTTTATCCAGCAAGTCGATTTCCATGCTGACCTATTTTCCTAGCTCCTGCAGTTGCATTGTTGCTTCCTGCTTCTATTGCTCCTTCACTGCTGGTGCAGTTATTAGTATAATATGTCCACGAAGAGTCTCAATCTCCTTCTGATATTGATCAATTGCCTGCGCAATCTGGTCAATATTTTCTGTGGTTGGGAGTTCATTTCCTTGTGCAGTAGCTGGGAGTTTCCCAAAAATTTCTTCCACTTTGCGTTCTAGCTCGTTTCTTCGTTCTTTCTCCTCCTGTGTTTCATATTTGGCCTGTGCACAAACTGTTTCCATCGCTTCCCTCTTCTTTGTTGCTTGTTGTAGCTCGACTAAATTTTTATGTGCTCGCGATTGCATCTCGTGGTCGACGCTAACCTATAGTTTGTATAATTATTTTGATGGCATCCATGTCAGGACCAATTGGATATGATCCAAATCCTTCAGTGGTGATTGTTCCACAATTTCATCCATTCTCAGCATGCTAGGATTTATATAGACCGTGGAATGTACATGTGGTATCGTAAGAACTGGGTCGTGTTCTTCTACCTCCACCCTTTATGTGGTCTGTGTGGTCAATGGCTTTATGCCTCTACTGCTACTCGTGATCTGGGCTTCCCTGAATTTCTTGAGGAGTTGTCCCATTTCTGTCAGTTCCTTCTGCAGTTTATCCTTGTGGTGCACGGCATGATCAAAATCTTCTATGAGGCAGTCTTGGACCATCCTGGCAATCATCTCTCCATCATCCTCCGTGATTGTGTAGTCCGGTGGTGGTTGTTGTGCCTTCATTTTCTTGTGTTCACCTGTAGTAGCCACTGTGACGCAGTAGGTACTATAGCCACTGTTTATCTGGATCCTGCCTTGGTTGTATCCACATGGCTTGTCACCTAGCCCAGAAATTCGTGATGCCCCTGTATTGTGCGACAGCCTCTGGTATTATTCTCCATGATCAGCTGATGACTTCCTGTATCTCCCGTAGGTAAGCTTTGAATACGATTCCATTCCCCTTCTTATTCTTTTCTAGTGGCGCGAATCTTAGGATGTGGTATCTTGCTCCTCCTGGCTGTGGTGTGGTACCAAAGACAGTGTATTCTAGTTCTCGCCATCCCATGAAAGATATGAGAGTGATCATCCATGAGTAATGAAATTCCATACCTGCATATTGCGCGTCTTTACAGTCTACTTGGAACAAGTTTGATAGGTACGGCGCCCAGCTCATGGAGGTGTCTTCTGCGCACTGAGCTGCAACAACAATGACTCCTGCCGATACTTAATCTTTGTGGAATTTTCTTATCAGTTTGCAGGCTAAGATCTTTGCACCCAATTACGTCGCGGCACTGTTGATCCATTTGATTATAATGCCTCATGTTCCCCTGTTGGTGCCATATTTCTTCTTCATCTCTTTTGTCAATGTTTTTTCCTTGGACTTATCGTCCAAATTAGCACGGGATCCATACCCCCGGTGGTTAAGCCCGTTATCTGCATGATAAGTTCGACAGTTATGGGGATAGGTTTGTCCAGCCATATATCCCCTCCATTCATAACTGCTAACAGTTTCTTGATACATGTCATTGCATATTGGCCTCTGCCAAAGTGTTGTATCTTCAACAATCCTAGAATTCCTGTTCTGTCCAGTCCATCTGCCCACTGGTGTGGCTGAGTGATGGTTTCTCCGAGTTGGTTCACAATTATTTTCTACATAAAGACCTGTGGTGCAAGATATGGATATTTGGTTTCATATTCTACATCATGGTCAGAATACTTGAACTTCCGGACGTGACCTAATAGCTGTGGGTCCACCCGTACTCCCTCTGGTATGAGAGGTAGCACAATCTCTGCAGTCAGTTTCTTTCAAGGTGAGCTCAGTATATAAATTTGGTCCTCCTACTGCAATGGTTGGCTAGAGGTTCCAACAGCTTCCGGTTGCTCCTTCTCCATCCATTCTGCCGAAGTCGTGGCCATTTCACCAATCAGCTCGGCCGAAAAAAAAACTGGGATGGGTATTTTTGGAACGTCTGGTTGCACTTCTACTTCCAGGTTTTTTGCACTTCTATTAGCTCCTACGACTACTTCGACGTGTTCTAGTGGTATTTCCTGGTGGGTTTCTTCTTCTTTGTTCTTAGGCTCGTGCACCACTGTTATTGTATCTTATTCCATGGCCTTTGTTTTTGGTTGCGGAACCTCCTCTAGTATTTGTGTGGAATCTACTGGGATTTCCTCTGGCGACGGGATTTCGTCAATATCGACGATCTCTAGTGGTTTTTGCTCATTTTCTTCCAGTGGTCCTTGTGACCTCATCTGAACCTGGTTGATCTGGTTGTTTGGCCTGGTTCTGCAAGCTTCGATGGTGCCATAATGGTGTCTGTCGAACATTTGCTGATTTTAAAAGGCTTCGGTGAGCTCTGTGGTTTCACTCTGTTCGTTCTTGTTGTTGTTGCTCTTTTTTTGTTCTCCTTCCATGAATAGACTAACTTCTTTTGTGCTCGTGTGTTGTATGGGCTCGTCATGAAGCTTGTCAAGGACTCTTCCTTCATCATGTGATTAATGCACCATAACTGTGGGTTCAATACATCTGTGGCAGTTTCGTACTTGCCATTACGCCTCCTCTGCCGTCTCCTGTTGGCACACTTAATTTGACATCCCATCCGTCCTTGCCTTGCTTTAACTCTGCCTCATGCTGTCCTGTCATTCTGCTTTTGTCATCTTTCCTTTTCCCGCTTGTTTCCTTTTTCGATATAGTTGTTATCGTTTCCCTCATTTTTTCTTTTAGTTTTTTTTTTTTTTTTTTACTGCACTGAGGGTGGTCAACTGTCCTTGTATAGTTTCAGTTGGCTCCCATTGATCATTCCTCTAAGGTCTGTGCCTACTATATCTTTTAACTATACAACTCCTCCGTCCGTGACAGATTTTACCTCGTATGGTCCTAGCCAATGCATTCTGAGCTTTCTTGGATGTTGCAACGATTTATTTTCGTAGAGTAATACTAGATCTCCTTCCTTGAACGCCTTCCTCTTGATGTGGCGATCATGCCAAGATTTGTCTCTGGATTTTTGTACTTGTTGGTGGAATCCTGCCAAGTTTTGGTCTTCATCCATCGATAGTAATTGATTTAGTATTTCTTGTACTATGCCTCATTCTGTCATTTGTGTAATAGTTGTTACACGTAGGCTAGGTATTAAGAATTCTAAGGGCACTACTGCTTCTTGACCATAGACTAGTTTAAATGGTGTGTGGCTAGTCAGCGTTTTTCATGTGGTTCTATACACCCATAGTACTGTTAGTACCTTGAGATCCCAATCGTCCCTCTTGACATTACATATCTTTGTCAAGGCATTCTCTAGAATTTTGTGCAAGGCTTCTACCGTACCATTTGCCTATGGATGATACGGTGTTCTTTTTTGGGGATGAACTTCAAACTCTTCCAACATCGCTTGGATGGTGTTGTCCATGAAGTGTGTTCCTTGGTCGCTCATCAAAATTCTTGGGCACCCAAATCTAGTAATTACCTATTCAAACAGAAAGTGTGCAGTTGTCTCTGTGCTGCAATCTTTTACTGGTGCGGCTTCTGCCCATCTTGTTAGGTATTCCATCGCGGTAATAATATATCTCACCCCCGTTCTTTTGGCTGGTGGATTAATGGGTCCCACGAAGTCTATCGCCCATTTTTCGAATGCCTGAAGTGTCACTTGTGGTCGTAGTGGCATCTCGTCCTTCTATTGGTTTTTCCTACCCTTTGACAGACATCACATTACTGACAGTATTCTTTCGAGTCTATGTGGATCATTGGCCACCATAATCCTGTGCGTATTACCTTTTGCGCAGTATATTTTTCTGCATAATTCCCTCCTGCTATTCCCTCATGGGCTTCTGCTAAAATTCTTGGTCGTTCGTGGTCTACTATGTATCTTCGTAAGATGCTATATGTGCCCATATTGTATAGATGTCCTGCGATCAATTGATAGTTAGCTACGCGAACTACCAGGTTCTTCATCTGCGCGGTGGTATATTCTTGCGGCGCAGTACTTGTGCTCAAGCACTAGATGATCTCTGTGAAGTAATTGTTAGCAATATGTACTGAGAATAGTTGTCCATCTAGAAAGTTGTCTTCTAAATTCATTGGTTCCTCTCCATTTGTGACCCTCAATAGGTGGTCTTGTCCTGCATTCAGTTTTCCTAATTTAACTATTACCTTAAAGTCAAATTCCTGGAATAGCAATAACCATCGACAGATTCTCCCCCCCAACACTGGCTTGTTGACTAGGTATTTCAAGGCTGACTGATCTGTAAACATCTTAAAGTGTTTTCCTAATAGGTAATGCATGTATTTATGTAGTGCATAAACCATAGTTAGGCCTTCTCTTTCTGTCATGTTATAATTATGTTCTGAATCTGATAATTTTCTGCTTGCGAACGTTATCGGGTGATCCAAGTCTCTTGCTCCTGGTTGCACCAAGATAGCTCCAAGTGCTATCATTGATGCCTCTACATGTACATGGAATGTCTTCTCCCAATCTGGAAATACCAATATTGATGTGGTGACCATCATTTCCTTCAGGGTATCCAGACTGTGTTGGTACTCATCGTTCCATTGATACTTTGTATCCTTCCTTAACAGTTTTTCCATTGGCCTTGTAATCTGCACGCAGACTTTGATGAATTTCCTGTAATAGCCCATATGTCCTAGCATTGCTCTTAGTTGGCAGACTGTTTTTGGTGCTGGTAGATTAACAATGACTACAATTTTGGCCCGATCCACTAGCAAGCCCTGTTTTCATACTATGTGTCCCAATAGTATCCCAAATGGTGTTCCAAATATGCATTTCTTGATATTCAATGATATTTGACACTGTCTGCATCGCTCTAGCATCAGTCGTAAAACTTCCACATGGTTTTTCAATAGGCTATAGACCGTCCAATCATCCAGGTATACTTTGAGAAATTGGTGGATGAATTCCTTAAATGCTGCGATGACCACTCTAGAAAATATCGTAGGTGCATTCTTCAGTCTGAACGGCATGACTATATATTGATAAGATCCCCATTCTGTCACGAACGTGGTCTTGTGTCTATCCTCCTATGCTATCTTAATCTGATGATATCCTGAGAATCTGTCAGTGAATGAATAGGCTTCGTGGCCTCCTATGTTCTCGAGTACTTTGTCTGTGAACGGTGTGGGGAATGGGTCATGTAGGCATGCATCATTCAACTTCCTCAAGTCGATGCATATCCTAATCCCTCTTCCCTATTTCTTGTCCTATACTACCATCAGGCTTATCCATTCTGATTCTTCGACTAGTTCGTGTTGGATTACTGAGAGGGGGGGTGAATCAGTAATAGAGAAATTTAACCATATAATCCAAGTGTTATATCAATGAAGCATTATTATCCAATAACTGCAGAGTAAATAAGCAATGAACAAATGAACAATCATACACATACACAGTACACCAGTTTTTTACGTGGAAACCCAAATCGGGAGAAAACCATGGAATGCTTTTTCTTATATGCCTTGAAGAATTACATTCATTGGAAGCACCAACTTCCTTTGTTTTCCAGTTGCAACTGGAAGGAGGCTCCAACCCCCTAGTTTATCAGGCTACAACCTGNAGTGTTATATCAATGAAGCATTATTATCCAATAACTGCAGAGTAAATAAGCAATGAACAAATGAACAATCATACACATACACAGTACACCAGTGTTTTACGTGGAAACCCAAATCGGGAGAAAACCATGGAATGCTTTTTCTTATATGCCTTGAAGAATTACATTCATTGGAAGCACCAACTTCCTTTGTTTTCCAGTTGCAACTGGAAGGAGGCTCCAACCCCCTAGTTTATCAGGCTACAACCTGAGGGAAGCTCCAACTCCCCAATTCTCTGGCTACAACCAGAAGGAGGCTACAACCCCCTATGTTCTCCGGCTACAACCGGAAGGTGGCTACAACCACCTGTCCTTGCCCCGTCCTGCCACCCTGAAG
>JASDQU010307972.1:106178-127020 GCA_032191745.1 Picea mariana
CTCTACACTGCACCAACAGTCAACAAAGGAAAATCAGGGATTGACCTCCTTTTGAGGAAGTATCCCACTTCTTTTGCAACAGATTTTTACTTACTATTTTTAGTTGATTTGATCCATGTTTTGAGGATCTGAAAACTGTTTGTAAAGGCTATAAAGCCTAGGAACTCATTTGGATAGAGGGTTCGATTCTGGATACAGTAATTCTCTTTGTACTTAGACTTTTCATTTGCTAATATAGATCACAGGTTTCTTTCCATTTTGGTGGCAGTTTTCCATATTTCTTCTTCACTGTTATATTGTTGTCAAACCTTGAATAGTTGTCATCCTATTGATTGGTTCATGACATTATAATCAGTTTCTTTAGTTGTTTATTAGACCCTGCTTTGCACTGGTTTATGAGCAATCTTTTCTTCATCCACTGAAATCTATCTTACTGTTTAACCGATCTTGGAGAGCACTGTCTATTTGTTTATCACTTTGATGTCTAAATGCGATAAGTTGAATTGAGTTATCCCATTGATCCACCAATACAAAATACAAAAACATTCATTTCTTAAGTTACCAAGCACCTCTGGTCTACAACCACAGAGGGTTTCTTGGAGTGATAACACCTTCGACTTGGACTTTACCCTGTCGACTACCTCGACCTTCGACTTATTGTCGATCCACCTCAAATTCAACCGTCGGTCGATATACCTTGAATAGACTTTCACTGCAAATAATATAAAAACCCAAAATTCTCCTACTTGTTGTCTTCTTTACTGAAACCAAGAGATTCATGAAATTTCGTTCACAAACCCAGGGCAACAATGCCCATTTCCTCTCTGCACCAAGAGAAATCCACAACACTCACAAACTTGGTCAACGAGTCTGCTATGTTTTCCAATGTGTCTACTTTCTCTAGCAGCACCTTGTTACTTTCCACCATGTCTCTCACGAAATAGTATTTTACATCAATGTGGTTAGTCTTTGAATGATAAGCTGGGTTATTTTCCAAAAATATTGTTCTTTGACTATCGTAAATTATCTTCATAGCTCTCTGCTCAAACCTGATTCCTGAACACAACCGTTGTAGTCATATTGCTTCTTTTCTTCTATGAGTGGTTGTCATGTATTAAGCTTCTATTGTTGACAAGGATACGACCGCTTGTTTCTTACTCATCTAGTTGGTTGCTCCACCGAACAATTTGAACACATATCCATTGGTCGACCTCCGTCGATCCAGATCTCCAACCCAGTCGGTGTCGACAAAGCCATGTACATTTAATTCATTTTCACCTCGAGGTTTTCCTTGGTATCATATAGCATAATCTTTTGTGCCACAAAAATACCTGAATACTCTCTTTATAGTGGTCAAGTTCTCCTTCCCAGGTGTCGACATGTATCTGTTGAACACTCCCACTATATGGGCAATGTTTGGTCGATTGTAGATCATCACATACATTAGAATACCAATGACACTTGCATAGGGAACATGTGCCATGTCCTCTATTTCATCCTGTGTCTTTGGACATTGTTCAACAATTAGCCTTTCTCCCACATGAATTGGCACCTTCATTGGTTTGCAATCTTGCATGTTGAAACGTTTCAAAATTATTTCATTATACTTCATCCGATTCAACCGGATCTTTCTAGTTGCTTGATCTCTCTTAATCTTCATTCCCATAATGAAGTTAGCTGCACCGAAATCCTTCATGTCGAACTTGGAGGATATCTACTTCTTCAACTCCTTTATTGCGTCCATGTTGTTTCCAATCAACAACATGTCATTGACATACAAAGATACATATATGAAATGCCCACCTTCTTCTTTGGAATATATGCAGTGATCAGATTTGCTTCTCACAAATCCCAAACTAAGAATGTATGTGTCGAACTTTTGGTACCACATCCTTGGTGATTTATTTAGACCATAAAGGGATCTTTTCAGTTTACACACCAAATATTTTTTGTCCTTTACTACAAATCCTTCAGGTTGTTTCATCTAGATTTCCTCTTCCAGGTCCCCATGTAGGAGCGTTGTCTTCACATCCATCTATTCTATTTCTATATCAAATGTTGCAGTTAGATACATTAGTACTCTAATGGAAGTTAACTTTGCAATAAGTGAACAAATATCACTAAAGTCGACTCCTTTGACTTGGGAATATCCTTTCTCTATGAGTCAATCTTTGAATTTCTCTATTTGACTTGTTGCATTCATCTTCTTCTTGAATACCCATTTTCCGCCGACATGATTTCTTCCACTGGGCAACTTAACTAAGTCCCATGTCTCATTCTTGTGCAAGGATTCCATCTCTTCAACCATGGTGTCCTTCCAGAGTTTTCCCTCTACTGAGTTGACTTCCTCCCGACCAACTTGGGGTCATCATTGGTGGTAGTTAACACAAATACAAAACAGAAGTCGGGTGGACTATACCTTTCGACTGGTTTTCTTACTTTTTCTGGCCTACTTATAACCAGAGTCTATTGTTCCACCTCTTCTTCTAATTCAGTTGACTCATCTAAATCATCTTCTTCGTTCATCAGTTCAAACCACATCGTCTCAATATTATTCTCAGTTTGAACAATTTCCTCAGGCTTGGAATTACTTCTGACTTATCTGAAGACCACATCTCGACTATACATTGTTTTCCTTGATGCTATATCCTAGAGATTATATCCTTTCATTCCTTCTTTGTATCCAATGAAAATACATTTGACTGCCTTCCTGTCCAGCTTTCTCCTCTTTTCCTTTGGAGCATGCACAAATGCATCACAACCAAATAATTTGAGATGTGAAACCAAAGGATTCTTACCCGACCATACCTCATTTGGATTCATGTCGACTAGAACCAACGAAGAAGACGTATTCAATAGATATTTTTCAGTGTCGACTTCCTCTACCCAAAATTCTTGTGTGATCCAAACACCACTGAGCATGCTCCTAGCCTTGTCCATTAACGTTATGTTCATTATCTCTACAACTTCAGTTTGTTGTGGGGTATATGGTGTGGTAGTTTGGCGTGCCATGCCACACTTCTTGCAGAACTGATCAAATTATTTTCCATATAATTCACCACCGTTGTCAGTTCTCAACACCTTAATCTAATTATCTGTGTGGTTTTATACAAGAGATTTAAACTCTTTGAATTTCTTGAAAACCTTTAATTTCTTAGGAAATATATCCATGTCTTCTTGGAAAAATCATCTATGAAGGAGACATAATAGAGGGATCCACCAAGTGAAGGCACTATAACAAGTCCAAACATATTACTATGAACCAACTCTATAATCCCATTTTCCCTTGTCGCTACAGATGGGAACCTCACCCAACTTTGTTCCCCATATATACAATGTTCACAAAAGTCAACTTCTAAATTACACTCAGGAAAGTCTTCGACCATACCTTTATTGTGCATAGCTAGAAGTCCTTTTTCTCCAATGTGTCACATACTCTCATGCCATAGCATGGTCGGGTTGACTTTATGATGACTTATCGACTCGGTTTGAATCGACTCATCCCGAGTTGAGTAGATTTGAGTCAACTTCAGGAGCATCGATGTTATTGCATCCAATCAAGTTGACACTCCCTAGCAACTTGTATAGGGTTCCAATCTGAACTCCTTTCATTAATACCATCACACCTCTGACAATCTTGCATGAATCCTTCTGAAAAAGAGTGTGCTCCAACATCACTCATCTTGCTAATATATATTAGGTTTCTTTCCAAACCTAGAATGTGTATCACACCTGAAAGGGTTCTTTTCCTCCCATCTTATAATATCAGTCGAACTCTTCCTCGTCTGATAATTTTGGTTGTCTAGTCTTCCCCCAAGAACACATCACCTCCATCATATCATTCATACTCGCATAACCATTCTCTATGTGGTGTCATATGATAGGTGTTGAGACTCTAAATTGACATCCCCACTACCCTATTATACTCCTCATCTATACCTTTTTGGCTTACCTAAGCTTGGATAAATGACAAAGAACACTATCATTAGCCATTGATGAGGTCATAAGGTAAATTATAATTAATTCATGCATTTTTGTGGTTTATTGAGCTAGGAGACTAAATGTTTCATGTACTGATGTTTCAATTTTCCATGTATAACTTTTGAGCTCTAGATGAGTCTAGCCTTTCTATACCATCTCAGCCATCTGGTACTTATGCGCCAAATTGCCACTATCTGAATCCGGTACCAAGCGCACCTTCCATTCAGATCTGGTACCATTTACCGAATCTCACCTGTCACGATCCGGTACCAATATAGGAAGCATAATATACCAAGTTTAGCTCCAGATCATACTAAAGATAATTGTTGGATGTTTGTTGAATCATCAAAGCTCTATCAAGGTTATGTTAAGCTAGTTTGTCTATTGCTTCATCCTCATGCACTTTGTGTCATGAGGATGAAGCTTAAAATATGTAACCGAATATATAAATTTGACAATTGACTGATTTGCTAAAGATTTCACCTCCTTGTGTTTCACGACTAAGATTGTTTAAATAGTCATGGCAAGGATGGTGGAGGTAGTATAGAGTTAGCATAACACAGTATGTGAAGCAGTGTTACATATTGCAGAACAGGTTTTGAGTTGAAGTTTAATAGAAGGATGTCAATTATTTCCAGGTCTTGATCATTTATGAATGAATGTGAGTTGAGTTGTTAGCATAGTTTATATCTATGTTTTGAAATTTAAGTAAGAGGAATGTGTGGATTGAAAGAAAGCTTACTGTAGACTCCAGTCGCTGACCTGTTGAAGCGGCAAGGGCCCACCGCCCAACAAAGGTTAGCATCCTTATAGATTAGTGTTAGTAGTTTATTTCAATAGTATAGATGTTATATTAGTTGAATCTTAATTCTTTCAGATGATAGCAGTATAGTTTAGACTAGGATTTCGATCATACGATTGTTTGGAGATCTTTACTTACTCTATTTTGCATATGATCTATTTTTTTTTATACGAAGTTGATTTTGTTTCATGGACATAAATGTTGGCAGTAGTAGTCAGACATATTTGAAGGAGAACTAGTGAAGTTTACAATAGCACATTGTGAACCACAGCATACTCAGTATATTGACTATTGAACTACCCATGCTATGTCTTGATGATTGATGTGTGATTTCCTTTTCAGAAGTGTGATTGCATAGTTAGTTTTCTGGGTCAGATAGCAGAGTTGATCTATCAAAAGAACTCCATCTCATACTTGCATGTGCCATAATGGAGTAGATAGCCTCTCTGTGAAAGACAACCAAAGTGTGTTTTGATTTGATAGTTTGTTTTATTTCCAGCATGCATAATCTAGAATAGTTCTATACTCATGACATTAGAATTACCTTTCTTACTAGTGTCTTGTAACTCTGTTGATTACGAATCCCGGATTGATAATTAATGAGTGCATTGTATTACACATATAAGTAGCACAACATTTTGGCGTCATTGTTGGGGAGTTGCAAACAGTAGGAAGTGATTTTTAGCTTAGATTGTTTGCATAGTTTTTGAATGATTTTAAAGGCTACTTGAGGGAGGAGGATAAAATGTTTAAGACATGAGTGAAGAGCCACGTGGCCACTAGAGTGGGGTTCTCCGAAGCCAGGTTGCCTTCTTACCTTCTAGATAGAATTAGGATTTCAATTCAGTTAAGAATCAAATTTCCATTTTATGCATAGATATAGAGATAATAAGGGTAGATTTGTAAGCTCTAAAGATTCAAAAACAACCCCCCCAACTAATCCAACTGACACTAGTGCAGGAAGAATTCCACCAAGAGAAAGTTCAAGGGGAGCCAGAAAGTCTCCAGAAGAAGAACCTAAAACAGAAGAATCAACATTGGGGCGGGCAGAACGTGAATCTACTGAACGTTCAGGAGACACACAAAATCCAGTTTCTAAACCATCTATCAGTGGAATGGTAGAAGAAGAAGGAAATGCAGCCACCGAGACTGAGACCTTTGGGTTTCCAATCTTGGATATTTCCAAAAACATCAACATGAAGAATATCCCACTATCATCGTTACCCACTTCCAGAGGTATGTCAACTGAAGATCTAGATTTATTTTTATTCGAGTTTGACATATTATGTAGAAGCTATAACTACTCAGATGATGCCCAAAAACTTAAGCTCTTTCCTGCTACAATGAAAGATTCAGCCTTGAGATGGTTCATGAGCTTAGGAGAAAATACAATCCTCTCTTGAGATCAAATGAAAGACACATTTTTACTAAAATACCAAGACTATTGTAAGGATAATGCTAAAAATGACATTTTTAAAATGTAGTAAACAGAAGATGAAAACCTTGAAGACTACTTAGAAAGGTTCCTATACAACTACCAGAAATCAAAATTATTCACCACAGACCCGGCTGTAGTAAGAACCGTATTTTTGAAGGGTATTAGAGATTACTGCATAGAAGTTTTAAATTTTTTAAGTTCAGGAGATGTGCACCAAAATCCTTTTGCAAAGATTGTAGATTACTGTAGAAGATACTCAAGAGGACAAGCTAAAACAGCCAAAGCACCAAGAGATTCTTTTAGAAGAAATAGAGGACAAAGCTCAAGAACTGTCACCAGAATTGAGTTAGGAAACTTATTAGAGAACTTTAAAATAGACATCTTGAGCACAATCAGTAACCAGTTAGATACCCTAAAACTGAAAAAGAAACAAGAAGAAGAGATTGTTTTAGCAATCTTCTATCCTAGATGCCGAAAGAAGCATGGTGAGAAAGAATGTCCATTAAATATCATAGAAATCTATGGCATGTGTACACTAGATCACCCCACATCTTAGTGTCCAAATTTGCTTGAACTACAAGCCATGTATAGGGAAGGAGGAGTCCCACAAGAACAATCATACCCTTCCATAAGACCTTGGAGAGCACAAAACCCCAATGCATTTTATGACCCTAATGCACAGTATCAACATCAACAATGGGGTCCTTCCCCAATGACCTATCCATAATGGACACCTCAGCAAGCTCAAACTCAACCTTGGCAACAAGGTTGGAGGGGGACTATGTATGGAAATCCCTCTTACCCTACATATCCACAGTATCCTGCAAACATTTCCCAATTACTACCTAGATTCAACCCACCATAGATGCAAGCTTTACTCCCACATCCTATACAACATCAATTTACAACCCCCTTGAACCCTAACCACCAGCAGCAAGCACCTATAAATTCCAATCAATAGCCACAAAACCAAGCTTCCCACAACCCTCTGAGACCAACAACAATCCCTACCCAGCCATTCCCTAACCCCAATAATCAACCCACCCACCCTGTGCAGAATACAGAAGTTCAAACCTTTCCCACCTATGAAATTCAGCTACGATCAGGGAAAGCTGTAAATCAATCAAATCCTGCAGGAATAATTCAGGAAGAAAATGATAATCATTCTGAGAAAGAAAACACTCAAACTACCCCTATAGAAGAAGAGACTTCCCCTCCTATTCCAATCACTTATCAGTCTGTACGAGTACCTCAACAAGTTAATCTTCCACCCTAGCCCGAAAGACTATTAGTAAAGAAACCTGACCCACCCTTGCACAAAGATATAGAGGATGAATTACAAAATGTATGTATAAAAATACCTCTGCTGCAAGCCATTAAGGATATCCCCATATATGCCAAAATCATAAGAGATATTTGCCTTAAGAAACCAGGAAGGAAAAAGAAGGAACCTCCCCTTGTTCAGGTGGTGGGGCAATTATCTGAATTTATTTCTAAAATGTCATACAAATATAATGACCCTGGGAACCCAGTAGTCACTGTTGAAATTAATGGTATTTCTTTACCAAACACACTCATTGATTTGGGTGCAGCAATTAATGTAATGCATTTTGACACTATGCAAAAGCTCCAAATCAACCAGTTAAGACCAACCCAAACCATGATAGAGTTGGCATATAAGTCAGTCATTAGCCCTACAGGAAGTTTAGATGATATCACAATCACTCTAGCTTCTTGGGAATATCCAGTATACTTTCTAGTCATCTACTCTAAATCATCCTCCAAACCAGGACACCCTGTGGTTCTTGGTCGTCCTTGGCTGGCCACAGCAGATGCCTTTATCATTTGTCGGTCTAGTGAGATTACTATATCCAATGGCACACATAGCCAAAAGCTTGTCCTCTTTCCTCCTGCCCAACCGACACAGGAGATACCTGTCTAGTTAGAAAACCCCTATGGAGAAGAAGATTGCATCAGACCCCTGTTAACACTTGAACAGGTAAGAGGAATGCAAGAACAATTGGATGAATAAGTCTTAAGTTTATTTTTGGATGATACAAATTGTATTGAATACCCGAGGTCTTTTGCAGAATTGTCACACATTTTCAGTTCTGAATTTAAACAAACTTGGCACCCTGATATCACTCAATTATATACTTTATCACCATCTTCCTCAGAGAAGGAAGAAAGTACTGAACTTGTTGAGATTACCCCAGGAAAACCTTTGTATATCAACTCTAGTTTGGAACCAGAACAAAAGACACAAGTGATTCAAATGCTCCAAAGACAATTTGATGCCTTTGCATGGGATTATGCAGACATGAAAGGCAGTCACCCTGACACATGCACACATCATATCTACACTAATGACCAAATCAAACCAGTTAGACAGCCTCGAGGAAGGATGAATCCAACCCTTAAAGATATTGTAAAAGAGGAAATGCAAAAACTCCTTCAAGCCAATATCATATACCCCATTTCAGATAGTCAATGGGTGTCTCCACTTGTCATAGCTCCCAAGAAAAATGGTAAGTGGAGAATATGTATAGACTTCAGGGAGTTGAACAAAGCCACCCATAGGGATTATTTTCCCTTACCATCTATTGATCAAGTGTTGGATACCTTGTCTAGAAAGAAGTATTTTTCATTCCTGGATGGGTTTAGTGGTTATAACCGAATACAAATAGCACCCAAAGACCAAGAGAAGACCACTTTCACCTGCCCATGGGGAACCTATGCTTATAGGGTTCTTCCTTTTGGACTTTGCAATGCCCCAGCCACTTTTCAAAGGGTTGTCCTATCCATTTTCTCTGACTTGGCCAATGATTGCGTGAAAGTCTACATGGATGACTTTACAGTCCATGGAAAAAACTTCCAGGAAGCCTTGACCAGTCTAGAAAAAGTCTTGATTAGGTGTAAGGAAACTAATCTTTCCCTAAGTAATGAAAAGTCAAAAATGTTTCTCACTGAAGGTATTGTTTTGGGACATCACATCTCTGGTTCTGGAATGAGAGTTGATATGGCAAAGATTCATATTATCACACAAATCAGAATACCTTCCTTACAAAAGGAAGTTCGTATCTTTTTAGGGAATGTTGGCTACTATAGAAGATTCATTCTGAATTTTACAAGCCTAGCTACCCCTTTATTCAAGTTATTATCTAAAGAAGTTGAATTCAAGTGGGATGATGAATGCCAAATATCTTTTGAGATTCTAAGACAAAATTTTCAGCTACCCCTGTATTAAGAGGACCAAATTGGTCCCTTCCTTTTCATATCTATATCGATGCCTCAGACATAGCTCTTGGGGAAGTTCTTGGAAAAAGGGAAAATAAAATGCCTTATGTTATTTACTTTGTTAGTAAAAATATGTCTCCAGCTGAAGTTAATTATACGGTCACAGAAAAAGAATTGCTAGTTGTGGTCCATGCTATCAATAAATTTAGACACTATATTACATGATATCAAGATTTTGTACACACTGATCATTCAGCCATCAAATTCTTAATGAACAAACCTGTAACAAATCCTAGAGTTACAAGATGGTTGTTATTATTACAAGAGTTCAATATCAACATTATTGATAGACCTAGTAAGGATAATCTTGTGGCTGATTTATTATCTAGAATGATTCATCTGGGAGATAATGCACTAGTAGAAGATAACTTTCCTGATGAAAATTTGTTTGTTATTTCTACATTCACTCCTTGGTATGTAGATGTAGCTAACTATCTTGTGACAGGGAAGATGCCTCAGAAATTGTCTCCTAGAGAAAAACAGAAAGTAATTTAGTTAAGTGCAAACTATATGTGGCACGATGATTGTCTCTACAAAATAGGACCAGATTTGGTAATCAGGAGATGTGTAAGGGAAGATGAAATTCGTGATATTTTGCAAGCCTGCCATGATGGTCCTTGTGGAGGACATTTCGCAGACAAGATGACCGCTTATAAAGTTCTGCAATCTGGTTATTATTGGCCTCATATTTTCAAAGATGCTAAAACCTATGTATCCAATTGTGATGAATTTCAATGAATGGGTAAGCCTATTGCACAAGACCAAATGCCACTTCAAGACCAAGTAGTCATTGAGCCTTTCGAAAAATGGGCATTAGATTTTGTTGGGCCCATTAACCCTGCATCTAAAAAGAAAAAGTACATATTTGTATGTACTGACTATGTGACTAAGTGGGTTGAAGCAAAATCTTTACCAGCTGCAAGTGAACAATCAGTGGTAGATTTCCTTTTTAATGACATCTTTACTAGATTTGGTGTACCTCGAGAAATTTTGACTGATCAGGGAACAAAATTTACCTCTAATCTCGTCAAAGCTGTTACAGAACAGTACCAAATTAAACATAGGAAATCTACACCCTACCATCCACAGGAAAATGGACAAGTAGAATCTACCAACAAATTTATTGAGTCCATTCTTACCAAAACAGTACAACTACACCACAAGGATTGGGCTGACAAATTACTAGAAGCCTTATGGGCTTATAGAATCACCTAGAGGAATACAATAGGACATACACCCTACGAGTTAGTGTATGGGAAGCAGGTACTTCACCCCATAGAATTCCAGATCAAAACCTTCAGGACTGCAATACAAGTTGGCATGAACTTGGATGAAGCCCAGCAACAAAGACTCTTGCATATTAATGAGTTGGAAGAAATCAGGCAGGAAGCACTTCAAAGAACCATCCTCATTCAAGAGAAGAGAACAAAATGGCATGACAAGTATCTCAAAAAGAAAAATTTTCAACAAGGAGATTGGGCCCTGTTGTATGACAGCAGATTCAAGAACTTCAAAGGTAAGTTAACTACTCGTCGGATGGGACCTTACGAAATTGACACTGTCTATGACAATGGTTCAATCAGGATAAAGACAATTGATGAACAACAAACACCACTACTTGTGAATGGTCACCGAATGAGAATTTATAACAAACCCCTATCAAAAGAGGAATTTTTGACTCGTATACTACAGAATTCAGATATGCATGTGATGAGTAAGGAAGAAGACCTTCCTATTGATCCACATTGATTGATTGGTTTATTTTTAAAACTTTTGTACATACGTTTGGATTGTGTTTTTTTAATAAGATGAAGATAACAAGGAATTCTTACCTTCTTTTGTTTTAGTTTCGCATTTTATCTTTGTAAGTAGATTTCTATAATTTATTTGATCCTTCAAGAACTTGCTAAACATCAGTTTGTAGGCATCAACAATACTTTGGTAACAAAAATCTTGGTCTGGTCCGGTACCAACAGTCTTGTGTTGGTCCGGTACCAGCAATCCTTTCCTTATACGGTACTATCAGGACACATCGCCTAATTGACAAGGAATGCTACGCATATTTCAAAAGCTTATGTCAATTAATATGAAGTATGAAGCCATGCAACAACCACTTAAGTTGGAACCAAGAAGCTAAATGCAACATCAAATGGCAGCTCTTATGAAGCAATAATTTCTTTTGGTTCTATTGTTGACTAAAGGGAAGTATCTTTAATTTCTTTTGGTTCTGTTGCTAGCTAAAAGGAAGAATTTTTAATTTCTTTTGGTTCTGTTGCTAGCTAAAAGGAAGTATTTTAATTTCTTTTGGTTGACAAAGAAGACATAATCTTTACCTATGATTGTTAAAAGAACCATGCTTAATCTGCTTTAAATTCTAGAGGTTGCCCTTATCCAGTATTTCAACATGATTAAAGGGATAAAAACTATATTAGCCTACAAGTAACTATCTCACCCTAACTAGACTTCAATAGTATTCATTGGATTATCTTTTCTAAAGAGTAACATATGAGTATATGAACACTCTCTGTCATGGGCACGCTAGGAAAACTTTTATGGAAGAGGATGTATCAGTACCCTAAGGTAACTTTAGGTCATTCTCTTATGGACAAACGCAGACAAAATTACTGGATCCAATGTGCAATACAAAAGTTTATTTTTCCTTCAGACAAATCTTTAAAGACATCCAAATAAGAGAATATACCTTCCAACCCAATACCATCCCAGCCTGTAAAAAGGTTTTTAGACGAGCCTCCCCTGTCACCATGCAAAAGCACTCTTTAATAAAATCGAAATACGTGACTATGGACAAGAAGCCTTTGATGGAAAAAGGGTTTAAGAGACTAACCCGCTAGGATATTGAACAGGTTTGCTGGCAACGGGTACGAGTCTGTGGTATGACTAGGCAAACCCATCAGGGTACTAAACAGGCATGTTGGCAATGGGGCATTTTGCCTAGGGAAGGGATGTCTCTCACTAATTATCACAACTACCCCACCGAAGTACTGAACAGGCTTGTTGGAAGTGGGTTATGGTTGAGAAATGTCTCATCTATACTTGTCTGATTGAAAAATCCACTTTTGTCATCTAAAAGATGAACACTACAAGCAAATCTCATTGTTAACATTTATGAGATACAACTCCAGATTACTAAACAAAGATAATTATTACAAGCAAATGTCCATTTGAGAATAACCCTAAGTCAACCTTACCAGTTTGACATCTAAAGCCTACATTACCTAAGAAGGAAACTTATTAAGAGTGGATCCCTAACTAGGGAGTCTAATCTACTTATACTGTGAAAATTATCCATAACATCTAATGATAGTAAATCTCTGAAGCAAGTTAGGTTGGATCTGTTCTTCTGGCAAAAATATAAAAACCTCCCTATTTTCACTATTGAATGCTACCCTTGTTAATAAGTCATCAAAAGAAATGCAATTTCAATTTTTTTAGGCATGTGATCATATGCTAGGTGATAAATGTACTTTTGGAATTTGATTTGGTTTCCTTTCTCTTATCATCTTTTCTCCATTATGATACAGAGTGATGAATCTTTTTGCATAAGGATATGCAACATCCTTGGCATGGGGGAGGGTCAAAGAGCTCCTTCTGAACTCTTTTTCAGAATCACATCTCATCTTCAGAAACCAGCATGATCACCCTACAACCCTGCAGAACTAGACACAAAAGAAGATAAGCACATAATAAATAAGTTTCATGAAGTACAGGAAATTCCAGTACCAAGATTCCAGAAAACTCTAGCCTAAAAAGATGAACTCTGATAATCTACAAGCTTCAAATATAAAGGCAGTCGCATATGCTATGGGTATTGATCATACAATGGTAAAAGCAAAGGTAACATGGTATTATTTATTTTCCTTTGCTTATAAAACTACAATAGGTATGAAAATGTATACTAGATCTTATGACCTTAGTGTTAAAACCATGCACCTATCCTTCATACCCATATGCCTAACCTTAATCAATCCTCTCATCACATAAGCGCTCAAAAATGATTGAGGGAAAAATCACATCAAAAGTATGAATATGAAGCATGTCTAGTAATGATGGGCCACGAACGTGCTTCATCCTTAAGCAAATCACGAACTTATCTTGTGTCATGAGCCATGATTCAACATCAAATTCATCGCTTAGAGGTCCAATCACCTATCCCAAACAACAATGATCCTTCGACACCCAACGTTCTGTCCCCATCAGTACGCTAAACGGGCAGAAATGAAATGACTTATCTGGGTGGCAAAGCCATCCAGATGAGCCTCATCTTGTCTTAATTTCCCTTTGCGACATCTTTACTTAAACTCACTGTTCGAATTAGCGACGCCATCACCATATCTTTTGTAGTGACCAACCTTTCTCCAGTTCTGAGCTTACCTCTTTCTACAATCTTTGTTACCAAACCCTTACCCTCATCAGCTAACTAAATCCTTGCGCTATAGCCCGATTTTTTTCTCACAATTTATAAAGATGATTGTAAGTAGACATGAACCGATCTTCCAGATTTATAGAGAGATCGAGGAGCTCCAACTGTGTAGAGAGAAGTATGCTAGAGCGGGGTGGATGCCATTTTTGGAGAAATTCACAGGCTGGCATGAGAAGGTATCTCACGCATTTATTCAGGGTTACGATGGAGAGATTAGGCATATAGGCAATCTGCAGCTAACAATCAATGAAGAAACTTTAAGGGAGGCCACGGGATTACCTAACAGAGGAGCCAATTATTTCAAAGGAGTAGGAATCAACAAGGAAATGTGCCAATGATTTTTGAAAGAAGACCATCATCACCCTCATTGGAAAAAGGGGATCCCTAAGAACTATATCAAGGAAGAGTATCATCCAATGCTTGCTAGTCTTCAACGATTCCTCACTTGTGAGGGCAGGTATGCTGTAAACTTCATATATCATCTTAGGCTTCTATTACACTTTGAAGGAGGCCCTGAAATTGATTTCCCACATTTTTTATGGATGAGTCTGAACAAGATGGTAAGAGGTGTCAAATCCCCATCCAAAACTGAGAAGACTAGAATTTACCATCAAGGTCTTATTAAGATGTTAGTTTTACATGAAATCAGGAAGCAAAGGATTAGCTGGAAAATCCTCATCACTCAACACCTTCCCACAGAAAAAAAAATCTGTAGAGGAAACCCAACTTGCTCCGAAGAAATATAAGGAACCTAAAAAGAAAAAGGGCAAGAAAGATAAGGCAACTCCATCATCATCCAGAATAGTGAGCCAAAACAAAAAAATCTAGTAAACAAGCAGGGCCCTCTTCCACAGACAATAAGACTTTTAAAAGTCAAGAATCAAAAGGTAAAACCAAATTAGTAGAGGAGACTTCAACATTGTCACTTGAGGAGAAGGGTCATAAGACAAAAACTGTAAGGAAAGGGAAGAATAGCTCGGAAAATAAAAGTGAACAGTCTATAGAACAATCCCCTGTAACCATTCCACAAATAGAAAAGAAGAAAAGGAAGCCTTTGAGCACCACTGATCCAATACCCCCTTGTAAAATAACCACAAGGAGCATGGAAAAGAAAGGAAAAGCAGTTTTCAGTCCTCATACACATGAAGATCCAATAGATCTTACCTCCCCTTCTGAAGACCTATCAGTCCAGGATGACATCCCTAGTTTGACCGAGGAACAAGTCACTATTACTTTATGTGGGATGAGGGAGGAAGTGGAGGAAAGAGAATACATCCAGCCAGAAACAATGGAGTCAACAAGGACCTTAACAAAAGAACAGATGAAGAAAAATATTGGGGAGCTGCAAAAACAAAACCAAGAACTCAAACAAGAAGTGAAGGAATACCAACTATTGGACAGGTATATCAAAAAGGAAAATGAGCAATTGAAAGCAACCAGCCAGCAACTTCAAGATGACCATGAAGAGACTTCTAATAAGTTCAAGAAGGTACTAAGACTCTTACAATACATTAGGGTCATAAAAACGGAGCTGAAAGCAGAAGCCTCAGCCATCAACATCATTGATCCACAGAAGTAAAGGATGGAGTCTCAAATTTTGAAAAATTTTGGGTTTGTTTTAGTTGCATGAGGACATGCAATGGTTTTGGCATGGGGGAATGTTGAGCCTCTGAATTGACATCCCCACTACCCTATTATAATCCTCATCTATACCTTTTTGGCTTACCTAAGCTTGGATAAATGACAAAGAACACTATCATTACCCATTGATGAGGTCATAAGGTAAAGTATAATTAATCCATGCATTTTTGTGGTTTATTGAGCTAGGAGACTAAATGTTTCATGTACTAATGTTTCAATTTTCCATGTATAACCTTTGACCTCTAAATGAGTCCAGCCTTTCTGTACCAGCTCAGCCATCTGGTACTTATGTGTCATATTTCCACTGTCTGAATCCGGTACCAAGCACACCTTCCATTCAGATCTGATACCGAATCTCACCTGTCGCGATCTGATACCAACAGCCATAGACTATCGTGATCCAGTACCAATGGCCATATACTGTCGCGATCCGATACCAACCACTTGTGCACTTTTCAGATCCGGTACCATTTACCGAATCTCACCTGTCACGATCCGATACCGATATAGGAAGCAAAATATACCAATTTTAGCTCCAGATCGTACTAAAGATAATTGTTGGATGTTTGTTGAATCATCAAAGCTCTAGCAAGGTTATGTTAAGCTAGTTTGTCTATTGCTTCATCCTCATACACTTCGTGTCATGAGGATGAAGCTTAAAATATGTAACCGAATATATAAATTTGACAATTGATTGATTTGCTAAAGATTTCACCTCCTTGTGTTTCACGACTAAGACTGTTTAAATAGTCATGGCAAGGATGGTGGAGGTAGTAGAGAGTTAGCATAACATAGTATGTGAAGCAGTGTTACATATTGCAGAATAGGTTTTGAGTTGAAGTTTAATAGAAGGATGTCAATTATTTCCAAGTCTTGATCATTTATGAATGAATGTGAGTTGAGTTGTTAGCATAGTTTAATTCTATGTTTTGAAATTTAAGTAAGAGGAATGTGTGGATTGAAAGAAAGCTTATTGTAGACTCCAGTCGCTAACCTGTTGAAGCGGCAAGGGCCCACCGCCTAACAAAAGTCAACATCCTTATAGATTAGTGTTAGTAGTTGATTTCAATAGTATAGATGTTAGATTAGCTGAATCTTAATTCTTTTAGATGATAGCAGTATAGTTTAGACTAGGATTTTGATCATACGATTGTTTGGAGATCTTTACTTACTCTGTTTTTCATATGCTATGTTTCTGTTTTTATGAAGTTGATTTTGTTTCATGGACATAAATGTTGGCAGCAGTAGTCAGACATATTTGAAGGAGAGCTAGTGAAGTTTACAACAACACATTGTGAGCCACAACATACTCAATATATTGACTATTGAACTACCCATGCTATGTCTTGATGATTGATGTGTGATTTCCTTTTCAGAAGTGTGATTTCATAGTTAGATTTCTAGGTCAGATAGCAGAGTTGATCTGTCAAAAGAACTCCATATCATACTTGCATGTGCCATAATGGAGTAGATAGCCTCTCTGTGAAAGACAGCCAAAGTGTGTTTTGATTTGCTAGTTTGTTTTATTTCCAGCATGCATAATCTAGAATAGTTCTATACTCATGACATTAGAATTACCTTTCTTACTAGTGTCTTGTAACTCTGTTGATTATGAATCCCAGATTGATAATTAATGAGTGCATTATATTACATATATAAGTAGCACAACAATAGGATGCTCCTGATTCGATCAACCAAACATCTTGATCTGACTGTATACTAGTCAACGCCAGGTACACATCGCCTCCCTTATATGGAATCATCTTTCTCTCAGTTGGTTGCTTCTTGTCAGATCTTGTACTGACTTCCATCGCCCTCAACTTGCAGTCCTTTTTGTAATGCCCAACTCTACCACAATTCCAACATCTTCTTATCGACTAAACTGGGGATTTAGATCTACCCTTCAACTTAGAATTTCTACCAGAGAATTTTCCTTTATCTCTGTCAATCGGCCGACCTCTCACCACTAAAACATCTTTGGTCGATCCTTCCATGTTCTTCCTTCTCATTTCTTATGATAGTAGATATGCAACCACGTCTTCTAGCGCTAATGTGGTTGCATTAATCCCTATAGCCACAACTAAGCTATCCCAAGAGTCTGGAAAAGAACATAATAGGCTTATACATTTCTTCGCCTTAGTGATTTTAATATCCATTGAAGATAACTAGCTTATGATGGTATTAAACGCATTTAAATGCTCAATCACTGAATTGGCATCACTCGTTCTCAGAAGATACAATTTCTTTCTGAGAAACAACTTGTTTTCTAGGGATTTCAACTGGTACAAGCTTCCCAACTTGTCCCACAGTTTCTTGGTTGAATCTTCACCTCAGACATTCAACAACACCGAATATGCAAGACAAAGTCGAATCGTACTCCTTTCCCTTCTCTTGAGTTTCTCCCATTCTTCCTTCGACATACATGACGGCATGGTACCTGGATAGATTGTTTTTCATTGTTCTCGATCTACAAGGAAATATTCAATTTTAAACTACCAAAGCTCAAAATTATGGACATTGAATTTTTCGATCTCTATTCTCGAACTACTTGTCATTCTTTAAAACAATATTTAGCACAATTTATGACTTACAACTCTTACTGTACCTAGGGTTTATCTCTCATATTCAAGATTAGTAAATCGAGATTTGATACCACACGTCAAAACTTAACTTAGCTCTGATACCACATGTAAGGATATGAGATGCACTTCCACACTAAACCTAGAATAAGAGAGGAAGAAAGATTTAATCAAGAAAGTAAATGATACAACAATAACACATTACACAGAGATTTTACCCTAGAAAGCCAAACCAAGAAAACCAACATTCCTTGGGTGTTTTGCTCCTTGTTTTCTTATTCATTCAGAATAAAAAGTTACATGTCTAACCTTGGTCCACACCTAAGACACAATTGACATCATACCCTCTTGCTTACGCAAGAACAACCCTATAGCCAATTTGGCTTACATCTGCATGACCAACAACCTCTAAATTACAGACTCTTGGTGATTAGCCATTCATCATCTAAGTATTCAAGATTATCCTTTATGACCTTACACCATGCCTCTTTATAGGCTTTACACTAGGAAAAAACTTAAAGAAATGGCACCCAAAAACGGTTATAGATCCATGCAGATCATTGGCTACAAATTCCATGAATCTCGGGATTCTGTTACAGTCGACTGCCAAGTCGTATTACCCGTCCACTACCAGTCAACCTTTATTCGGTTGCCACACGCCTACCTATTGACCTCTTGTCGGTTGACCTCTTTGACTCGTTGTCGATTCCTTTACCATATGGAACTGCCTCAACCTTCGACTTCGAATTTACCCGGTCAACTACCTCGACCTTTGACTTGGATTTTACCCAGTCAACTACCTCGAGCTTTGACTTGCTGTCGATCCACCTCGACGAGACTTTCACTGCAAAAAATATAACAATCCAACGAAAACAGGGATTACACTTAGCCTCAAATTCCACCATAATATGAGTAAAAAAATGAGCCTTCATTAATTTTTATTAGCTATCCACCTCCAATAAGGACCCAGGTCATCACCTATGGCCTTGAAAATGTCCTAATACCAAAGCTCTAAAGCCAACCCAAGCAGCAGGTTAACCCACACATGAGGATTGTTACTCCTTTCTAACATAGGGTTGAAATGAAGAGTCTATTTCTTGGGAGTTAGGTAGGATGAACCTCATAGCCTCTTTACTTCTAAAATTTTTATCACATCTTATTTCAATCAGAAATGGAATGCCAACCAACCTCTTAGAAGTATATGGAAATATGGGCATAACCTAGAGTTGGATTCCAAGTCATGTCTATCCATTGGTTTCAAACTTGCCAATTTGATTTCGTTCTAAATGTTAGTGGTCGTCTAACTCCCTTATCTCTTGTCGATTTTGCCTCCTCTTCTTTTGTCTCTACCTCTTCAATAACCTCCATGGATAACTAACCTCTTTTATAGGTCCTTCAATATCTATAGGATCAACATGCTTGACCTTGGATGATACTTCTTTGGGTTGAAATATAGGCTCTGCTAATACAACAACCTTATTCTTGCTACATACCTCATTGAAGACCACCCTTTTGTCATTAAGAGGAGAGCCTTGACAACATAGTGACACCTAAAATCTCATAGGTCCCACCAACAAATCCTCCATAGTGCCAAACTCCAACTTTATGGTTTCCTCTACCTGAGTGATAGAGTTGTCATGTTTTCCTTGGGCTTTCCCACAATCCATATTTTCCAAAGTTTGAAATAGGGGTGTGACAATAACCTTGTGGTAGACCTTTTACCCCCATAGTTCCTCTCCCTAAAGTCAAACCCATCCTTGATGACTGTTAGAATTTTGTTGGCTTTATAGGCATATGATTGTTATACTTTTATTTGCCTTATAGACATTTAAGGGTGTCTCTAATGAATTAACAAATCAAATTGAATTGTTGGTACATATGAGAATAAAGGAATTCTCTGGAGTTATTTCCCATCTTGGTCGATCTTGCTTGTTGTTCTCCCTTTTCAAAAGCGAGTGTCTAAAGACCATAATTTCTTAGCATTGATAAGAGGGGTGATTTCCCTACGATGCAATCAACCAAGAAATCGACAAACTCTTCAAGACAACAAATCTCGAGCAAAATGTGTGAAAATAGCTTAACATTAGAGTATATATTAAAAGTATAAAAAATTTCAAAAAAAAAATAAATTGAAAAGTGCTACCAAATTCATATTAACTTCCCAACTATGCAAATATCATGAATCTAACTTATTGGAAAGACAAAACAATGAAGGAAAGCATATTGCATCTCTTTGAAACCAAAATGTACTCAATGCACTTCAAAACTCTAGTTTATTGAAATTCTTCATGTGTGACATGTAAAGAAACTTGGGGTTCTCCGAATTCTTATCGAATTTTGGGATCTTGGCATTGATGCATTTTACACTCATGATGAGATTTGTGTTAAAAAGGTATCAATAATTTTAATAAAGCAATACTTTTATCAATAGTATAGTATAATACGTTCATAACCTATCACAAAAACACAGGTACTTAATATATTTATAAGAAGCTTTGATTGGGACCTCGTATCTACCATTGGTAATGTAATGTACTTGTGATGCCTTTATATCCTTTTACATTTGACTCAAAGTACAATACTATTATTTTATTTCCAAGAGTGGGGAAAAGTAATATTTTGTTACTTTTTCTCCTCAAAACAATTTTTTTTATTATATAACA
>JASDQU010307973.1:828-46937 GCA_032191745.1 Picea mariana
TTATAGTAACGATGAGCTTTTTTACCACTTTATAAAAATGTGTCATTTTCAAACCCCAATTTTAGAATGGGTGCTATCGGTATAAGTAATTTTCAATTTGATTGTTGATTTTTCGGTTTTGGTTTTAATGGTACCAAATGCTAAACATACGATTTAAAATTATCTAAAATTTTAATGTTTTGAAAAAAAATATTTCATAAAATAAATTTTTTATGTTTATTTTAAGGTTTTTCTGAGCTACTATCTGAGTTTTGAAGGCCATGTTTGAAAAATGTTGTGATTTTGACCCCAATTAAGAACATGGTTCTACTAGTAGCACCATGTTTTAATTTGGGGGTTGATTTTGATGTTTTTTATGCAAAAGTATGTGTTTTTTGGGCCATAGTTATCATTTTGGAGTCACTGTTCTCGTTAATACCGTAACTTTGTTATATCCCTTTTCATTCCAATATATTTTGAAATAAATATGATAAAGGGTCCGATCTTTCTTGGGTACCCCAAACTTTAGCTAATCCCAATGAAAAGTTTAAGCCTCCCCATGATCAGGGAATCTGAGTTAGGAAAGGAATTACTGATCATATTTTCCCAATACTAAACATGATCAAGATAAGGCCCATATGTATTTATCACTGAGAAATTTATCCAAAATTTTGAGAAAATAATATCAGGTCTTAGGTTCGACTCGAAGCCCCACATATTTAGCATTTTCACCATTTTTTTGTTCCAACCTAAATCCATTTCCCCATATCACCTACTTGCATCCAAACTTGAGAAGATCCAATTCGTTAATAAGGCTTAAAGAAGGGAGGAAACATCATAACTCATCCCCAAGGTTTCCTGAAGAAAAATAATGTTAGGATGGTTGGAGTCCATGAACCATTTAAGGGCTAATTTGTTTTATGGGCTTGCCACACCCCTACAATTAAAAGAGATAATTTTCATGGGGGAACTCCTCATGGGGTTGTCATTCTCTAAGTGCCCCTTTTATATTTAACTTCTTACCAACAATGGGGTCAACTAGGGCCCTTTTCTTTTCTTTTGAGAAAAACGACTTTTGCCCCCACCCCAAGCCACCACTAGGTGGGATAGGGTGGGATAGGATTAATACCAATACCTTTGGTTTTTTTGGGAATAATAGAGGAGGAGGAGGAGTGTATAGACTGATTCCTCAGTTGGTATGTAATGGTCTCCTTCTCTAAGTCCATCAAGGAACCATAAGTATCACTATTTTTTATAGTAGAGTAAGATGATTAGGGGAGGGAGAAGGAGAAAAGAGAAAGTGGGGAATTGAAGCTTGAAGAAAAGGACTCAATACCCTCATAAGGAAAGGAATATTTTTTCAATGACCCCATCCAATGTTTACCTAAAATAGATAGAAAAATTATAATAATGTTAATGGTTGTAAGAGGAATGGAATGCATACCCAAATGGTCAACACAATTCCCTTGAATCATCCTAACATGTGGACTTTTCAAGAAATTTGGAGTTCTAAATCCTACTCCTTCCTTTTCAGTAGAAGAGATTGATCCAATTTTCATTTCACCTCTCAAATTCCCATGAGGAACAAGATATGGATCTTTCACCCATGCCCCCATAGATTGTTCAGAGATATCATTCATTTATGACATCAGTTTATTCTTTGAAACAACCCTATCGTTATGACTACAAGAGAAATAATAATGAAATTTTTGTTTTCCAAAAATAGGAAAACAACGATGATTACAGCTAGATGACACAACTGGCAGCGAGCACCATGCCCATAGAATAGGAAACAACAAACTAAGAATCCACACACTAGCACCAGGGAAACTGGATGACACATGCGTAGGACAACAAGGAGGTACGAATACCCGCCCGACGTGACATGGCACGCCTACAAGCTAAGGGATTGTTACCCCTCACAACACTTCGACCATGGCAAGCCATAATAGAACCTCTGAGCATGCTAACCAAAGGCATGAAGGTGTTCCACCCAACACCCAAGAAAACTTACATCACTTGTCACACTCACATGACATGTACCAACTCCGACCAAGTGCTCATTCGCCGCTATCCAAGAGGGCACACCATGATTCTCTCATCAGGAATCATGTCATCCCCAGGCGATAGATGCGTCGATAACCTTGGCACAATAGATACTATCTTGTTCGAGGACTCTAGATAGAACGATGTGCTAGGAGCTGAAATAAATGACCAGGAGTCTACACCTATGCCCACAACCTCAACAACAGGTCGTCAAGATGCAATGTGTCATTATTCAATAACAAAAATGCATGCTATTACATGTCCTTGTCAACAAAAAAAAATATTATCGGTTAACCGAGATGCTTAGGTGTTGAGGAGTGAATTATCAGAAGGTTATCATTATGATGAAGGTGACCCACTCAAGTGACCAAAAAGCACAAAAGTTACCATTATTCCAATAGGTCAAGGGTGATCTAAAAGCGCTTAAATGAGTAAAATACCTCACACTCCAGGAGCTAAGATGCTTATAAAGTAAACGCCTTCGCTCTCTAACTTGGCAAGTCCAAGTAAATCCGCAAAAACCACCTAGAATAACCATGGAACAATATATAACTATCATTCCCAGTTTAACGTTTAACTATGTTAATCAACTCTCTTAACAACATTAATCTATGACACTATACGCTATGTGTAAACATTCTGAAATTATGACACCACCAACACTATTAATTACACTCGCTATCCCACAACACTAAAGGTATTAATACATCATGAGTTGTCTAAAGAATGCCACTCGATAGCCCTATTCGAGGAACACGGGTTCCTTCACTTTGGAAAAATTCCCGTATCAGAAGCATTCTTGTGTATTCAATTGCAGCGAGTAGGCTGGGAAGAAGATAAGGGACATGCTACCATAATCAATGCTACCATAAGGCTAGGTAAATCACATTAATTATTGAATGCTAAGTCCATCAATTTTACTGCCAATATTTACTATAGGTAACAAAAAAAATTCGTGTCAAAATCAAGGTGGTGTGGAAATTGCTTCCCAAGCATTGTAGGTAAACGTTGTCCCCGAGGCAATTAAGACACCCCAACTCAATGCCTCCTCATTAGCTGGGAAATAAAGGGCAAAAACACTTCCATAAGGCTATCCATCAAAAGGTTTGTTGTCAGGAAGCATTGAGAACACCAACAAGGAAAGCAACCAATACCCAGTCATAACGCATCTACCAGCAGGTTACCATGCGTCGAAACTTGCAATCTACATGCATGGAATTCATAGGCTACTTTCAAAAGCATAGCTGAGCCGTAAAAGTCTAAGTAACAGGAAGGCTAAGACTAAATTAGGAAAGGTAAGGCTGTCACGAAAAGAAAAAAACGCTAACAACAAAAATTTGTAGACCAATGTTGCACCTGCTATGAAAGACTCCACAAAATACGTTGAGTCCAAAATCATGTCACCATGTGTGGGTGGAATAACTGCCATCCATGAAGTGACTGTCCAGAAATTAAAGGTACTTGGTCTCCATTCACAGGTGTAGGGGCGAGGTCAAGACAACCATCAGCATGCCATCAGTCGCTATAGGAAAGTGAGCTACAAGAATGATTGTTTTGTGCTTAATTCCAGTTAAAGTTTGTTCAATCGGTGGAGGCATCCATCTAATTACACAACACACTTTGCTTTGAAATGGGTGCAAAATCTACTTTGTGTTCAAATTTCATCGACTAGTGATAATAATAGAATCACAATTTATCTATTGTTGTTATTATTTAAAATTCACAAATAATGATAATTGAATCACGTTTATCTATTGTTGTTTTAATCTTGGAGCTCGCATGATGCATAAAAAAAAACTATACCAGAATTATAAATGGGTGACACCTAGAATTTATAAATCGCTACTTCAGATATGTTACAGAAGCACTAATTGTTGTAGGGAAGATATAAAATTTATAAAACAATTAATATTGGAGAACGTACAATTGTTTTTGTGCAATCAGTAACTCGATGTCAGGATGTCTAAGAAAAATGCAGTCAAAAATTTTCTCATTAGAAGTATCAATTGCAGTATCAAGGTATCAATCGCAATATCAGAATCACTTTCACTGAATCATAATCACTGATTTTTAGCATAAGAATGACGCTAAGTTTTATCATTAAATTCGTTGTTAATAAAAGGTAAAATTTGCAGTAAATAACAAGAGTTACTCCAATCACAGAATTACGATAAATTCATGGTAAAAGATTGGGAAGGCCTGTCAATTATGTGATAAAAGCACTAGGGATTTCAGTAAAAAAAAAACATGCTTAAAATTTAGTGATAAGACATGTGTATAGTGATAAAGAACTCTTCAATTTCAGTGATAAACACATGCAGATAAACGCTGAAGGAGGCTAGTCTACACCATCTATTTTGTAGAGATACTAATAATCTAACAAACAATTCGCTAAGGTTTCTTTATCTTAAAAACACCATCCAAGACCAGAGTATAAATTCTCCCACTCCATACATTAGAATTTCAGAGAACCGTTAATCGCTGGCCAACAGAATTACAAGCGTAGAGCTAAATTATCCATCAATACATAAACACAGCGTAATTTTTTTTATCCATCCCTCCCAAAAACGCAGTCAAGAATGTAAAAATGCACAGAACGGTAAGAAAAGTTCAAGGATCCCATGGGAATCCATTGAAAGGATCACAGAGACTTTAGCCTCCCGACATAGAGAAATTCTAGCAAGGTATAAAATGCACAGTGGAAAGAAAGGCTATGCCAACGACAAAATTACAGGGTTAGTAAAACATATCAAAGCGAAAGACAACAACTACCTAGGGACAACAATAGAGGTAGACAACTGATGGGTTCTTCCTTCGCTTCATCATCCTCGCACAAAAAATCAGGGTGTTGAGATCCATAGGTCTTTTAACGCTAAGGCGATGATCGTAGATCAAGCTCCTAGCTGACTTCTCAGGCGAGGACTGAGGAGCTAGGGACAAAAGGAAAAACAACCAATATGGTCACAATCAACACCACAGAGCAGTCATGACATGTGGGGAAACAAAGGTCATGGGAAAAAAAACAATCAATCAACTAGGCCATAAAAATTTTAGTGTTGAATCTAGACAACCAGTTACATACCCCAAAAATAAACATGCATATTCAAATCATAAATCCTACAAGAATCTACCATATAAACGAAGAAAGCGTATTTTTTCCTGATCACCTGTTTTGAGTGGACATCCCACGTGCTTCGTGCAACTCCTACTTGCTGACCAGTGAAACTTTTGCAGTACCTCCCAACCAATGTTAGGGGTACTCTTCTTCCCCCTTATCCCCCCAAACCACAAAGGGGCCACACACTCTATCTAGATATTATGACTAGCTCCCAGCTCACCTTGCAAGGCCAAGATACCACTCCTCTCTGAGCTGGGTATCCCTACTCCTACAGGTAAATCAGTCAAGTAGATATTTCTGCAGCATAACGTTATAGAAGATCCCCCACACCCATTACCTCCCTTCATTATATAGATTTTTGTGGTTCCTTACTTTCCAAAAACTCTCTTTTAGTTAATTTTTTATAATTAATTTCCTAAAAATTTCTCCCGGTACAAGTATCACCCATCCCCTTCCTTCCTCATAAATTAGGTTCTTTAATTAATTAATTATCTTTATTTCCCTTGCCCACCTAGAGTTACTCCTAGAACCACTCTTAGGTGTCCCCAAAATCTCTTACAGGTTTTAATAACTTTCCTTTTTATTAACTTGCTTGTCCAATTTAAATTAGAAAGCTCTTAAATGGTAGATACTTTTTCTAACTTTGACTTTCTGCTTTTTCCTTTATGTTTCCCCTTTTTGCCCTTTTTTATGTTTACCTCTTTTCCTAGTTTCTTAAATTTTAGATTTTCCCTCTTTCCCATTTTTAATTAGAACTCAAAAAGGCAGGTGTGGAAATTAACCCTTTTTCCCTTTTCTCATTTACTTAATATTTTAAAATTATCAAATAATGAAACCATTAATTCCCCTTTTTCTTTTAAATTTTATTCCAATAGATTTATATTTATTTTTTTATGAATAAATTAAATTTCTTATTCTCTTCATGTTACAAGATTCAGCTAATGTCATAAATATTATTTACGTGGTTTTTTTATTTTTATTATTATTGTTGTTAATTTATTTTTTTTATAGAGAGATAAAATTTTACCACTAACATAGTTAAACCTTAAATTTTCGTACAGGGAAACATTTAATTAGGGAAACTGTTTTAAAAATTTCTTAACACATTATTCATCCTAAAGCCATCTAGGTTCATTCCTCTATCCTCAACAACATGACATGCCCTTCAGGACACACTAGGTGCTCCAAGGGTGCCATTCGCCTCATATGTTCCCTTGCGCGATGTGCCCTTCAGGACGCACTACGTGCTCCAAGGGTGCCACTTGCCTCTTGACTGAACTGGTAGACATCAATAACCTCTGGAGTCAATACTCCACCAAGTGAAATTGTGGGAGACTAAGGGCCTCTAAGGAATAAGGCCCCCACCTTATTGCGCGCCCCTTAGAATCATCATGAGCGACTGTCGCGGTCTGCCCTCACGGCATCGTGGGTCCTCTCAAACTAGGTAATCATTAACCTAAAGTTCGAGCCACGATGAGAGTGATAGTAGGATGTGGTAGTGTTGTTGTCCACACCTCTCCCTCAACATCTTTGGTAGACGTGCATGACCCCTTTACTCCATATGTGAGTCTGGTCGGCAAGCTATCATCAGCCTGCATCATCAACAAACCATGTCAGAACATATCCATATCATATCATCCAGTTAGATGCACTAAAATGTTAGTAAAACAATCAAACCCCAATGGCACACTCCCTGACTTGATCTGGAGTCCAAGGGATTCCATCGATGCCTCTGCATCCTCGAGGTCCAAAACCCTGCACACTCAGTAAAATCGAGTCAATAGCACTTGTCTACGTCAATGTAGTAAAACAACATGTCATCAACCCATAACGCCTCATAATCAAAATCAAAAGTTTTAATAGCATAATAATCCAGATCACTTGCATGCAAGTGTCCTCAAATAATAAGTTCACTCAGTGCACCAAAGCAGGATGTTACATACACCCCCTCTTGGTATAAACTTCATCCCGAAGTTTCATAGTATAAATGTTGAAATAAAGTGTATCACAATATCATATGTCTATCTATCAAACAAAAAGGAAACTGTTGGCACATATCATATTCGTCCTCCTAGGTCACCGAGTGGAGACTATAATTGTCCCGCTAGACCTTGACCTGCTCTATTGTTCGATGCAATAGTTGTTGAAGACGATGATCCAAAATGAGGATCGGCCCAGCCGAGAGTGCACCCTCATATGACACCTGGAAGGTGCTCATGTCAAATAATGTGAAGGATCACTCATCATAAAGTCTCAACAGAGACATGAAATACATCATGCATATGCCTCAAGAATCAGGCAAGGCTAGTCATCAAGCCACTGGCCTCTCCTTTCCAAAATATCGTAGGATATATTTTAGCCCCACTTTTTTTTTTTAACTAGATCGAACTCTTATGTGGGTTTAGCCGCAAAAGACTTGATCACCACAATGTAACTATGGTTGACATGACATGCATCATCGTAGCTATTCTACCAACCTTCCTTCATCCTTTTTCTTAAAGTTTTCATTTAATCTTCCAAATCTTGGAACGCTTCCAGTCCCACTAGGACCCTATCCTCAAGTTGATCCCAAATCAATGGCGTCCGACATGGTCGCCCATAAAGAAAATCGAAAGGCCCCATATTAGTGCTGTTTTGGTAACTATTCTTGTAAGAAAACTCCACTAGTGGCAAGAATTCTTCCCAATGATTTTGTTGGCCCAACCCATACATGCGCAACATGTCCTCCAACGTCTAGTTTGTTCGTTCGGTTTGCTTGTCAGTCTCCGGGTGATCCACAGTACTAAAGTTAAGTTGGGTTACCAAGGCCTCTTGGAAACTCATCCAAAATCATCTAGTAAACACTGATCCTCGATTGGATGTAATCCTCTTAGGCACATCATGTAGTCTCTCAATCTCACTGAAGAAAAAAAAAATCTAGCTATGTCAGGTGCCTCATACGTCATACGCACAGGAATAAAGTGAGCACTCTTCATCAGAGTGTCGACTGCTACAAAAATTGAGTCATGTCTCCTTTCTTTTAATGGAAACCAACAATAAAATCCATCAAAATAACCTCCCATTTCGATTCCAAGATAGCATGTGGTTGTAGTAATCATGTCGGGTGTCTATGTTCAACCTTCACCTGTTGACATTCTAGACATCTAGCCACATAGTTGACTATGTCTTCCTTCAATCCCTTCCAAAAGAATAACGGTTTAAGGTATGACCTCATCTTCATGACTACCGGGTAAGCCATGTAAACTGCTCTATGAGGCTCGCTCAGGATCAACATCCTCAACTCGTCATTCGGCGGTATCTAGATCCGATTTTTTTAAGCTTGAATAACCCATCGCTATTAAACAAAAATCGATCAAATCGTAGTACCATGATTGGGTTTTGTCCAATAAAACCCTCGACCTTGTTGTACCAGGCATCAACACGCTGTAAAGTTAGAATCCTTTCACTTAGATTCATCTGAAGACGCAACACCGAAAAGACACACTGTCTCCGACTCAAGCATCTGCCACTTGATTCACTGTGCCTTTTATGTAAGTAATCTCGAAGTCGTAGTCACTAAAAAATTTTGACCAATGTTGTAGTCGCACGTTCAGGTCGCTTTGCATAAATATGTTTTGTAGTCCACAATGGTCAGTCTTTAGTTCAAATTTTCATCCAACAAGGTAGTGTCTCTAAACCTTCAAGGCATATACAATGACTAACAACTCCACATCATGCGTCGCTTAGTTCTCCTCATGCCTTCTCCTTTTCCACGAAATGTAAGTGATCACTCGTCCGTATTGTATCAAGAATATGATTAATACTTCCTTAGATGCGTCAGTGCATACCAAGAAGTCTGCGTCCATGTCAGGGACCTTTAGTATTAGTGTTGTTGTCAACAATCCCTTGGGCCTACAAAATGATTCCACGCATTTCTTGGTCCAAACAAACTTCTTGTTCTTCTTCTGCAACTCTGGGATCATATTTGCTATCTTCGAAAACCCCTTGATGAACCATCGATAATATCCTTCTAAACCCATGAAGCTATGCACCTCTGAGACATTTTTCGGCACGAGCCATTCCATAATAGCCTCAACCTTGGCTGGATCCACGACGATGCCTTCACCAAAGATGACATGCCCCAAGTAGTGAATCTTCGATTGATAAAATGTGCATTTGGATAACTTCCCATACAATTTGTGCTCTCGAAAATAGGGTAGTACCAAGCACAAGTGGTCATCATGCTCCTCCATCATACGATATTAAATCAAAATATTGTCAATGAATACTTGGATGAACTTGTCCAAGTAATAGCGGAACACCCCGTTCATCAAACACATAAATACCCCTGGGGCATTTGTCAGTCCAAACAGTGATACAGTAAACTCGTTATGTCTGAACCTTTTCTTAAAGGTGGTCTTAGGGACGTCGTCTTCTTTAATCCGTAACTGGTGGTACCCTGATCACAAATCGATCTTGGAGAATTTTGTCTCACCCTTCATTTGATCAAACAAATCATCAATCCTTGGCAATGGATATTGATTCTTGATCATGGCCTTGTTCAATTGACGGTAGTCAATGCAGAGCCTCCACGACCCATCCTTCTTTCGTATAAAAATAATAAGTGCACCCCATGGTGACACACTAGGATGTATCAGTCCCAGGTCCAGCAACTCCTTCAGTTGCATTTTCCACTCTTGTAACTCCGGGGTTGACATCCAATAAGGCGTTCTTTCTATCAATTCAGTCCCCGATTTTTCGATCTATGGTAAAATCCAATTCCCTCTCGGACGACATCCCAGGTAGCTCCTCTGGAAACATGTTTGTAAACTCTCTCACCACCAGAAGGTGTTCTAGACCTTTCTCTACTCACTTCTAATTTAACACAAGGATCGCATAAAGCTTCCAGCCCTTGCGCATGCTCCTTCGAAGTTAATAGGAAGATATGAACCTTAGGGAAACTCCCTGGTTCCGGCCTACACTCACACATCTCTGTCCCTTGTTATCGACCAAGCTCAACCATTTTGTCTTACAGTTGAGTATCACCTCATGTCATTCCAACAAATCCATATCAATCACGACATCATAAGATCCTAGGATCATGACGTATAGGTTGGCCCTTGTGTCAAACTCTCCTAGGTTAAGGACACAGCCTATAACCTTTCCTCCAACTTTTTGTTTGTCTCCTGAGGCCATATCTACGAAGCTAAACTCATCCTATTCGATTTCCCTTACCTTAATCCCTTTTAGTACTGCACTAGAAATGAAACTCTCAGTAGCACTGGGATCTATTAAAATACTAAGGGTCTGGTCAGCGATGGTACTTGTCGTCTCGAGCATAGTCGATTGGTGCTTTGCCTGGCAGTTATTCACCCCTACATGAATCTGATTGGCCTTGCCCATATCTCCCATGGTAGTGGGTCCAGCTGATCCAGGTTCTCTTGTCCTCTCCATGAGACAGTCATGTTGGTAGTGTGGTTCCCCACACATCTAATACCCCTTCTTTAGTCCAAAACTCCTAGTACCCAAAGTTGAAGATGGATTCTAACAATAAGGTCAAACTCGAACTTCTTCACCTTACGTTTTTGGGTAACTTGTTACAGAGCATATAAAGAAGATCAAAAATGGGCCTCGTACTCAGGCACCATGTGGCTACCTCATCGCAAGGCATCAAACTCGTTGAGCTAATGCTCAATGAATTCCTTAGAAGCATACCTCTCCTAGAACCGTCCCTTGAACAATTCCCATGACACGTCGCCGACGACCAGGTTCAAAAGGGGCAGGAGCATCTTCCACCATAAAAGAGGGCTCCCCTTCAGTCAAAAGGCAACTAGGTGGACCTTCATGCTAGAGGTCGTAAACACGAAGTGTGAAGCACAAGCCTTGCTCTACAACTATGATTTGAAGACACCACCATCCGTGAAACTCATGGACGCTAGAAATCATCTCTCTTGAGATCTCGAAGGATGATAAAGGTACTAGCTATTACATGTTGTGGACCCTCAAGAGTGCCCTCTAAATGTGATCCCCACAAGGACACGTTAAATTTTTTACTTAATGCAAGGGTTAATACTCATGGGTTTACTGTAGTGGGAAGCCTGGCGATACACAGTCGCAGGGTTGAACCCACTCTGATACCATATAAAACAAACCTATTGTTACGTCTACAATAATGATTACAGCTAAATGACACAACTGGTAGCGAGCACCACGCCCGTAGAATAGGAAACAACAAACTAATATTCCACACACTGGCACCATGGAAACTGGATGACACATGCGTAGAACAATGAGGTGGAACGCCTACCCGCCTGGTGTGACATGGCATGCATACAAGCTAAGGGACCGTTACCCCTCACGACACTTCAACCTTGGTGAACCAGACTAGAACCTCCAGGCACTCTAACCAAATGCATGAACATGTTCCACCCAGCACCCAAGACAACTTACATCGCTCATCACGCTCACTCAACACATACCAACTCTGACCAGTTCTCATTCGCCGCTATCCAATAGGGCACACCATGATTCTCTCATAGGGAATCATGTCGTCCCTAGGTGATAGATGTGTCGATAACCTTGATGAAATAGATACTATCTTGTCCAAGGAATCTAGACAGACCGATGCACTAGGAGCTGAAATAAATGACCAGGAGTCTACGCCTATGCCCACAACCTCAACAATAGGTCATCAAGATGCAATATGTCGTTATTCGATAACATAAATGGTTGCTATTACACGTCCTTTTAAAAAACAAAAACTATTATCGGTTAAGAGAGATGCTTAGGTGTTGAGGAGTGAATTATCATAAGGTTATCATTATGATGAAGGTGACCCACTCAAGTGACTAAAAAGCATAAAATTTACCATTATTCCAAGAGGTCAAGGGTGATCTAAAAGTGCTTAAATCAGTAAACTACCTCACACTCCAGGAGCTAGGCTACTTATATTTAAACACCTTCATTGTCTAACTTGGCAAGTCCAAGTTAATACGCAAAAACCACCTAGAATAACCATGGAACAATATATAACTATCATTCCCAGTTAACGTTTAACTCTATTAATCAGTCCTCTTAACAACATTAATCTATGACACTATCTGGTATGTGTAAACATTATAAAATTATTACACCACCAACACTATTAATTACACTCACTGTCCCACAACACTAAAGGTATTAATACATCACGACTTGTCTAAAGAATGCCATTTGATAGCCCTATTTGAGGAACACGGGTTCCTTCACTTTGGAAAAATTCTCGTATCAGAAGCATCCTTGTGTATTCAATTGCAGCAAGTAGGCTAGGCATAAGATAAGGGACACACTACCATAATCATGCTACCATAATCAATGCTACCATAAGGCTGGGTAAATCACATTAATTATTGAACACTACGTCCATCAATTTTACTGCTAGCATTTATCGTAGGTAACAAAAACATTTTGTGTCAAAATCAAGGTGGTGGGGAAATCGCTTCCCAAGAACTATAGGTAAGAGTTCTCCCCAAGGAAATTAAGACACCCCAAATCAATGCTTCCTCATTAGCTGGGCAATAAAGGGGAAAAACACTACCATAAGGCTATCCGTCAAAAAGTTTGTTGTCAGGAAGCATTGAGAACACCAACAGGGAAAACAGGCAATACCCTGTCATAACGCATCTACCATCAGGTCACCACACATCCACACTTGCAGTCTACATGCATGACATTCACAGGCTACTTTTAAAAGCATAGCTGAGCCATAAAAGTCTGAGTAACATGAAGGCTAAGACTAAATCAAGAAAGGTAAGGGTGTCATGAAAAGAGAAAAATGCTAACAACAAAAAGTGGTAGACCAAAATTGCACCTGCTATGAAAGACTCCACAAAAGATGTTGTGTCCAAAATTGTGTGGGTGGAATAACCGTCGTCCATGAAGCGACTATCCAAAAATTAAAGGTACTCAGTCTCCATTCACAGGCGTACGGGTGAGGTCATGACAACCATCAACATGCCATCAATCACTACAGGAAAACACATTGATCATTCATTATAGGAAAGTGCGCTACAGGAATGGCTATTTTGTGCTTCATTCCAGTTAAAGTTTGTTGAATCGGTGGAGGTGTCCATCTAATTACACAACACACTTTCCTTTGAAATGGGTGAAAAATCTACCTTGTGTTCAAAGTTCACTGACCAATGATAATAATAGAATCACATTTTCTCTATTATTGTTATTATTTAAAATTCACAAATAATGATAATTGAATCACATTTATCTATTGTTATTTTAATCTTTGAGCTCACATGATCCATAAAAAAAAACTATACCAGAATTATAAATGGGCGACACCTCGCAATTATAAATCGTTACTTTAGATATGTTACAGAAGCACTAATTGTTGTAGGGTAGATACAAAAATTATAAAACGGTTAATATTGGAGAATGTACAATTTCTTTTGTGCAATGAGTAATTCGATGTCAGGAGGTCTAAGAAAAACACAGTCAAAAATTCTCTCATTAGAAGTATCAATCGTAGTATCAAGATATAAATCACAATATCATAATCGCTTTCACTGAATCATAATTGTTGATTTTTAGCATAAGAATGATGCTAAGTTTTATCATTAAATTTTTTCTTAATAAAAGGTAAAATTCGTAGTGAATAACAAGAGTTACTCCAATCTCCGAATTACGATAAATTCATGGTAAAAGACCGGGAAGGCCTGTAAATTCTGTGATAAAAGCACTAGGGATTTCAGTAAAAAAAACACGCTTAAAATTTAGTGATAAGACACGCTGTGTACAGTGATACAGAACTCTTCAATTTCAGTGATAAACACATGCAAATAAATGTTGAAGGACGCTAGTCTACACCATCAATTTTGCAGAGATACTAATAATCTAACAAACAATTCACTAAGGTTTATTTATCTTAAAAATTCCATCCAAGACCAGAGTATAAATTCACCCACTCCATACATTAGAATTTTAGAGAACCGTTAATCGCTAGCCAACAAAATTATAAGTGCAGAGCTAAATTATCCATCAATACATAAATGCAGTGTAAATTTTTTTATCCATCGCTCCCAAAAACACAGTCAAGAATGTAAAAATGCATAGAACAGTAAGAGAAGTGCAAAGATCCCATGGGAAGCCATTGAAAGGATCATAGAGATTTTATCTGCCCAACATAGAGAACTTCCAGCAAGGTATAAAATGCACAGTGGAAAGAAAGGCTATGCCAATGAAAAAATTATAGGGTTAGTAAAACACATCAAGGCGCAAGACAACAACTTCCTAGGGACAACAACAGAGGTAGAAAGTTGATGGTTTTGTCCTTCGCTTCATCATCCTTGCACAGAAAAGTAGGGCATTGAGATCCATAGGTCTTTTAACGCTAAGGCCTCAACCATAGATCAGGCTCCTGGCCGACTGCTCAGGCTAGGAATGAGGAGGTAGGGACGACAGGAAAAACAACCAATATGGTCAAAATCAACACCACAGAGTGGTCACGAAATGCGGGGAAATGAAGGTCATGGGAAACCAATCAATCAATCAGCTAGGCCATAAAAATTTTAGTCCTGAATCTAGACAACCTGTTACATACCCCAAAAATACACATGCATATTCAAATAATAAATCCTACAGCAATCTACCATATAAATAAGGAAAGCATATCGTTGCCTGATCGCATGCTTTGAGTGGACGTCCCACGTGCTCCATGCAACTCCCGCTTACCGACTGACGAGACTTCATCGGTACCTCCCAGCCAATGCTAAGGGTACTCTTCTTCCCCCTTATCCCCCTGAGCTATAAAGGGTCCACACACTCTATCCAGAGATTATGACTAGCTCCCAGCTTGCCTCGTAAGGCCGAGCTACCACTCCTCTCCGAGCTGGGTATCCCAACTCCCACAAGTAAATCAGTCAAGTAGATATTTTTGCAGTGTAATGTTATGCGAACAAAAGATCCCCCACTTCCATTACCTCCCTTCATTATATAGAGTTTCGTGGTTCCTTAATTTCCAAAATTCTCTTTTAGTTAAGTTTTTATCATTAATTTCCTAAAAATTTCTCCCCATACAAGTGTCACCCATCCCCTTCCTTCCTCATAAATTAACTTCTTTAATTAATTAATTATCTTTATTTCCCTTACCCACCTAGAGTTACTCCTAGAATCACTCCTAGGTGTACCCAAAATCTCTTACAGGTTTTAATAACTTACCTTTTTATTAACTTGCTTGCTCAGTTTAAATTAGAAAGCTCTTAAATGGTAGATATTTTTTCTAAGTTTGACTTTATGCTTTTTCCCTTATGTTTCCCCTTTTTCCCCTTTTTTATGTTTACCTCTTTTCCTAGTTTCCTAAATTTTAGATTTTCCCTCCTTCCCCTTTTTAATTAAAACTCAAAAAGGTAGGTGTGGAAATTAACGCTTTTTCCCTTTTCTCACTTAATTAATATTTTAAAATTATCAAATAATAAAACCATTAATTCCCCTTTTTCTTTTAAATTTTATTCCAACAGATTTATATTTATTTTTTTATGAATAAATTAAATTTCTTATTCTCTTCATGTTACAATATTTAACTAAGGTCATAATTAGTATTTATGTGGTTTTTTTATTTTTATTTTTATTATTGTTATTTTTTTTTCTTAGAGAGAGATGAAATTTTACCACTAGCATAGTTTAGACTTAAACCTTAAATTTTCATATAGGGTGACATTTAATAAGGGAAATTGTTTTAAAAATTTCTCAACACGTTATTCATCCTAAGGCCATCTAGGTTCATTCCTCTATCGTCAAGAACATGATGTGCCCTTTAGGATGCACTAGGTCCTCCAAGGGTGCCACTTGCCTCATATGTTCCCTTGCGCGATGTGCCATTTAGGATCTACTACATGCTCCAAGGGTGCCACTAGCCTCTTGATTGACTTGGTAGACATCAATAACCCCTGGAGTCAATACTCCACCAGGTGAAATTGTGGGAGACTAAGGGCCTCTAAGGAATAAGGCCCCCACGTTACTGCACGCCCCTTAGAATCATTGTGAGTGACTGTCATAGTCTACCCTCATGGCATCGTGGGTCCTCTCGAACTAGGTAATCGCTAACCTATAGTTCGAGCCACGACGGGAGTGCTAGTAGGCTGTGGCAGGGTTGTTGTCCACACCTCTCCCTCAACATCTCTGGTAGACGTGTGTGACCCCTTTACTCCATACGTGAGTCTGGTCGGCAAGCTATCGTCACCCTGCATCATAAACAAACAATGTCAGAACATATCCATATCATATCATCCAGTTAGATGCACTAAAATCTCAATAAAACAATCAAACCCCAATGGCACACTCCCTGACTCAATCTAGAGTCCAAGGGGTTCCATCGATGCCTCTGCATCCTCAAGGTCCAAAACCCTACACACTCAGTAAAACTTAGTCAATAGCACCTGTCTACGTCAATGTAGTAAAACAACATGTCATCAACCCATAACACCTCATAATCAAAATCAAAAGTTTTAATAGCATAATAATCTGGATCACTTGCGAGAAAGTGTCCTCAAAGAATAAGTTCCCTCGGTGCAGCAGAGCGGGATGTTACATACACCCCCTCTTAGTCTAAACTTCATCCCGAAGTTTCATAGTATAAATGCTGAAATAAAGTGTATCATAGTATCATGTCTATCTATCAAACAAAGAGGAAATTGTTGGTGCATATCATATGCATCCTCCCAGGTCACCGAGTGTGGACTATAAGTGTCCCACTGGACCTTGACCTTCTCTATCATTTGATGTTGTAGTTGTCGAACTGGATGATCCAAAATGTGGATCGGCCCAGCCGAGAGCGCATGCTCATCCGACAGTCGTAAGGTGCTCAGGTCAAATAATGTGAAGGATCACTAATCATAAAGTCTCAACAGAGATGTGAAATACATCATGTATACACCTCAAGAATTAGGCAAGCCTAGTCATCAGACCACTGGCCTCTCCTTTCCGAAATATCGTAGGATATATTTTAGAACCCTTTTTTTTTTTTCAAACTAGATCTAACTCTTATACGGGGTTAGCCATAAAATACTCAATCGCCACAACGTAACTACGGTCGACATGACATGCATCATCATAACTCTTCTACCGACCCTGGGCTTCCTTGATCCTTTGTCCTAAGGTTTTCATTTAATCTTCCAAATCTTGGAGTGCTTCCAGTCCCACCTGGACCCTATCCTCAAGCCGATCCCAATTCAATGGCATCTGACAGGGTCGCCCATAAAGAAAATTGAAAGGCGCCATCTTAATGGAACTATGGTAACTGTTATTGTAAGTGAACTCCAATAGTGGAAATAATTCTTCCCAATGCTTTTGTTGGTCCATACGTACATGCACAACATGTCCTCCAAGGTCTGGTTTGCTTATTCGATCTGCCTGTCAGTCTCCAAGTGATCTGCAGTACTAAAGTTAAGTTGGGTTCTCAAGGCCTCTTGGAAAATCATCCAAAATCGTCCAGTAAACACTTACCCTTGATTGAATGTAATCCTCTTAGGCGCATCACATAGCCTCTCAATCTCACTGATGAAAAAAAAACTCTAGCTATGTCAAGTGCCCGATACGTAATACGCATAGGAATAAAGTGAGCACTCTTCATCACAATGTCGACTACTATGAAAATAAAGTCATGTCTCCTTGTCATTAGTGGCAACCAACAAAAAAATCCATCGAAATAACCTCCCATTTATATTATGGGATAGCGTGTGGTTGTAGTAATCCTGCTGGGTGTCTATGTTCAGCCTTCACCTGCTGACATTCTAGACATCTGGCCACATAGTTAACTATGTCTGCCTTCATTCCCTTCCAGAAGAATAAGGGTTTAAGGTCTTCCCTCATCTTTGTGACTCCCGGGTGAGCCATGTAAGGTGCTCTATAAGCCTCACTCAGGATAAACATCCTCAACTCATCGTTCGGCGGTACATAGATTCGATTTTTTTAAACCTCAATAGCCCATCGATATCAAATGAAAATCCATCAAATCGTCGTACCGTCATTGGGTTTTGTCCAATAAAACTCTTGACCTCATTGTACCAGGCATCAATACACTGTAAAGTTAGAATCCTTTCACGTAGATTCGTCTGAAGAGGCAGCACCGAAAAGATGTGTGGTATCTAACTCAAGCGTCTGCCACTCAGTTCACTATGCCTTTTATGTAAGTAATCCCGAAGTTGTACTCACTGAGAAATTTTGACCAACGTTGTAGTCACGCGTTTAGGTCGCTTTCCATAAATATGTGTTGTATTCCACAATGGTCAGTATTTAGTTCAAATTTTCGTCCAACAAGATAGTGTCTCCAAACCTTCAAGGCATATATGATGGCTAACAACTCCACATCTTGGGTCGCGTAGTTCTCCTCATGCCTTCTTAGTTTCCTCAAAATGTAAGCAATCACTCATCCATATTGCATAAAGACTCTGCCTAAGCCTTCCTTAGATGCGTCAATGCATACCAATAAGTCCACGTCCATGTCAGGGACCTTTAGTATTAGTTTTGTTGTCAACAATCCCTTGAGCCTATGAAATGCTTCCACGCATTTCTTAGTCCAAACAAACTTCTTTCTCTTCTTCTGCAACTCTGGGATCGGATTTGCTATCTTCGAAAACCCCTCGATGAACTGTCGATAGTATCCTACTAAACCCATGAAGCTACGCACCTCTGAGACATTCGTCAACATGGGCCATTCCATAATAGCCTCGACCTTGGCCAGATCCATGGCGATGCCTTCACTGGAGATGACATGCCCTAAGTAGTGAATCTTCGATTGATAAAATGAGCATTTGAACAACTTCCCATACAATTTGTTCTCTCGCAAACACGGTAGTAGCAAGCGCAAGTTCTCATCATGTTCCTCCATTGTCCGAGAGTAAATCAAAATATCATCAATGAATACTTGGAAGAACTTGTCCAAGTACTCGTGGAACACCCCGCTCATCAAACTCATAAATACCCCTGGGGTGTTTTTCAGTCCAAACGGTAATACAGTAAACTCGTAATGTCTGAACCTTGTCTTAAATCCAGTCTTAGCGACATCATCTTCTTTAATTCGTAACTGGCGGTACCTTGATCGCAAATCAATCTTGGAGAACACTGTCTTTCCCTTCATTTGATCGAACAGATCATCAATCCTTGGAAACGGATATTGATTCTTGATCATGGACTTGTTCAATTGACGATAGTCAATGCAGAGCCTCCACGACCCATTCTTCTTTCGTATGAAAATAAAAGGTGCACCCCACGGTGACACACTATGATGTATCAGTCCCAGGTCCAACAACGTCTTCAGTTGCATTTTCCACTCTTGTAACTTTGGGGTCAACATCCGATAAGGCATTCTTGCTATCGATTCAGTCCCCAGTTTTTGCATCTAGGGTAAACTTTAATTCCCTCTCCGACAGAATCCCAGGTAACTCCTCCGAAAACACGTCCGCAAACTCTCTCAGCACCGGAAGGTGTTCTAGACCTTCCACTACTCCCTTCTCGTTTAATGCAAGGATCACATAAATCTTGCAGCCCTTGCACATGCTCCTCTGAAGTTGCAAGGAAGAGATGAACCTCAGGGAAACTCCCTAGTTCTGTCCTACACTCACACATCTTTGTCCCTTGTCATCGACTAAGCTCAACCATTTTTTCTTACAGTTGAGTATCACCTCATGCAATTTCAACCAATCCATATCAATCATGACATCATAAGATCCTAGGATCGTGACATACAGGTTGGCCCTTGTGACAAACTCTCCCAGGTTAAGGACATAGCCTATAACCTTTACTCCAAATTTTTGTTTGGCTCCCGAGGCCATATCTATGAAGCTAAACTCATCTTGTTCGATTGTCCCTACCTTAATCCTTTTTAGCACTACACTAGAAATGAAACTCTCGGTATCATTGGGATCTATTAAAATACTAAGGGTTTGGTCAACAACGATACCTATCATCTTGAGAACAGTTGACTAGTGCTTTGTTTGGCGGTTATTCATCGCTGCATGAATCTAATGGGCCTTGCCCATATCTCCCATAGTAGTGGGTTTGGATGATCCAGGTGCTCTAGTCCTCTCCACAGAGCAGTTGCGCTGGTAGTGTGGCTCCCCACACGTCCAACACCCCTTCTTCAGTCTAGAACTCCTAGTACTGAAAGTCGAAGATGAATTCTAACAATAAGGCCAAACTCGAACTTCTTGACCTTAGGTTTCTAGGTAACTTGGTGTGGACCATATCAAGCAGCTCCAAAATGGGCCTCATACTCGGGCGCCGTATGGCTACCTCGTTGCAAGGCATCGAACTCATTGAGCTGACACTCAACAAATTCCTTAGAAACATACCTCTCCTTGAACCGTCCCTCGAACAATTCCCATGACATGCCACCGACGACCAGGTTCAGAGAATCGTTAATCGTTGGCCAACAGAATTACAAGCGCAAAGCTAAATTATTCATCAATATATAAACGCAGTGTAAATTATTTTATGCATCACTCCCAAAAACGCAGTCAAGAATGTAAAAATGCACATAACAGTAAGAGAAGTGCAAGGATCCCATGGGAATCCATTGAAAGGATCATAGAGAGTTTATCCACCCAACACAAAGAAATTCTAGCAAGGTATAAAATGCAAAGTGGAAAGAAAGGCTATGCCAACGACAAAATTACAGGGTTAGTAAAACACATCAAGGCACAAGACAACAATTGCCCAGGGACAACAACAGAGGTAGACGGCTGATGGGTTCATCCTTCGCTTCATCATCCTCACATAGAAAATCATGGTGTTGATATCCATAGGTCTTTTAACGCTAAGGCGACGACCATAGATCAATCTCCTGGCCGACTTCTCAAGCGAGGACTGAGGAGCTAGGGACGAAAGAAAAAACAACCAATATGGTAACAATCAACACCACAGAGTGGTCAGGACATGTGGGGAAACAAAGGTCATGGGAAACCAATCAATCAATCAGCTAGGCCATAAAAATTTTAGTCCTAAATCTAGACAACCAGTTACATAACCCAAAAATAAACATGCAAATTCAAATCATAAATCCTACAACAATCTACCATATAAATGAAGAAAGTGTATTGTTGCCTAATCGCCTGCTTTGAGTGGACGTCTCGTGCGCCCCATGCAACTCCTACTTGCCGACCGATGAGACATCACCGGTACCTCCTAGCCAATGCTAGGGGTACTCTTCTTCCCCCTTAGCCCCACAAGCCACAAAGGGGCCACACACTCTATCCAGAGATTACGACTAGCTCCCAACTCACCTCACAAGGTCGAGCTACCACTCCTCTCCGAGCTGGGTATCCCAACTCCCATCAGTAAATCAGTCAAGTAGATATTTCTGCAGTGTAACGTTACACAAACAGAAGATCCCCCACTCCCATTACCTCCCTTCATTATATAGAGTTTTGTGGTTCGTTACTTTCCAAAAATTCTCTTTTAGTTAAGCTTTTATAATTAATTTCTTAAAAATTTCTTCCCGTACAAGTGTCACCCATCCCCTTCCTTCCTCATAAATTAACTTATTTAATTAATTAATTATCTTTATTTCCCTTACCCACCTAGAGTTACTCCTAGAATCACTCCTAGGTGTCCCCAAAATCTCTTACAGGTTTTAATAACTTTCCTTTTTATTAACTTGCTTGTTCAGTTTAAATTAGAAATCTCTTAAATGGTAGATACATTTTCTAATTTTGACTTTCCACTTTTTCCCTTATGTTTCCCCTTTTTCCCCTTTTTTATGTTTACCTCTTTTCCTAGTTTCCTAAATTTTAGATTTTCCCTCTTTCCCCTTTTTAATTAGAACTCAAAAAGGCAGATGTGGAAATTAACCCTTTTTCCCTTTTCTCATTTAATTAATATTTTAAATTTATCAAATAATAAAACCATTAATTCCCCTTTTTCTTTTAAATTTTATTCCAATAGATTTATATATATTTTTTTATGAATAAATTAAATTTCTTATTCTCTTCATGTTACAAGATTTAACTAAGGTCATAATTATTATTTATTTTATTTTTTTATTTTTATTTTTATTATTGTTATTTTTTTTTATAGAGAGATAAAATTTTACCACTAGCATAGTTTAGACTTAAACCTTAAATTTCCGTACAGGGCAACATTTAATTAGGGAAATTTGTTTAAAATTTTCTCAACACGTTATTCATCCTAAGGCCATCTAGGTTCATTCCTCTATCCTCAACAATGCGACGTGCCCTTCAGGACGCACTAGGTGCTCCAAGGGTGCCACTCACCTCATATGTTCCCTTGTGTGATGTGCCCTTCAGGATGCACTATGTGCTCCAAGGGTGCCACTCGCCTCTTGACTGACTTGGTAGACATCAATAATCCTTGGAGTCAATACTCCTCCAGGTGAAGTTGTTGGAGACTAAGGGCCTCTAAGGAATAAGGCCCCTGCCTTATTGAATTCCCCTTAGAATCATCGTGAGCGATTGTCGCAGTATGCCCTCACAACATCGTGGATCCTCTCGAACTAGGTAATTGTTAACCTATAGTTCGATCCATGGTGGGAGTGCTAGTAGGTTGTGGCAGGGCTGTTGTCCACACCTCTCCCTCAACATCTTTGGTAGACATGCATGACCCCTTTACTCCATATGTGACTCTTGTCGGCAAGCTATCATCAGCCTACATCATCAAAAAACCATGTCAGAACATATCCATATCATATCATCCAGTTAGATGCACTAAAATGTCAGTAAAACAATCAAACCCCAATGGCACACTCCCTGACTTGATCCAGAGTCCAAGAGGTTCCATCGATGCCTTTGCATCCTTGAGGTCCAAAACACTGCACACTTAGTAAAACTGAGTCAATAGCACCTGTCTACATCAATGTAGTAAAATAGCATGTCATCAACCCATAACGCCTCATAATCAAAATCAAAATTTTTAATAGCATAATAATCCGGATCACTTGTGAGCAAGTGTCCTCAAAGGATAAGTTCCCTCAGTGCGCCAGAGTAGGATGTTACAATAATAATGTTAATGGTTGTAAGAGGAATGGAATGCATACCTAAATGGTCAACATAATTCCCTTGAATCATCCTAACACGTGGACTTTTCAAGAAATTTGGAGTTCTAAATACTACTCCTTCCTTTTCAGTAAAAGAGATTGATCCAATTTTCATTTCATCTCTCGAATTCCCATGAGGAAAAATATTTGGATCTTTCAACCATACCCCCACAGACTATTCAAAGAGCTCATTCCTTTGCGACATCAATTTATTCTTTGAATTAACTGAGTGTGACAAATCATATCACCCATGGAGAGGAAGACTAGACTGATTTGAAATATTTCCATACTAATGGAATCTTCTCCATCGAAAAGGGACTCCTTCATGATATAGTTTCTGCTTCAAGTACTTCTCCCAAGATATTAGTTCCATTTATTTAATTAGGCCCTCCTAAATTTCCAAGGACACAAGAATCCTAGCCCTAGAATCCTAGCCCAAATCAGATCAACATCCACTCACTCATTGCTTGCATTGAAAAAATGTGACCATTTTTCAATAATGATTGGATTGGAGTCAATGCTCCACATCTGTTGAAAAACCCAATCAACCTTAGTCATCGACCTAAACTTGAAACCAAACCAACCCAAATTTAGGGTTTGAAAAAAGGGAGCCTTCCCTAGGTTAGATGTCTAAGAGTTCTCTACCCATTTCTATAGGATCTTGATATTGAAACTATGCCCACACGTTATTCCCACCAAAGATGATTTTTCCATATCCATCACCTTGATTTACGATATATCAACTCTGAGAATGATTTTGAGTTCACCTATATTCTTCAAACCCTTACTTTTCCATCACCTTAGGAAGGATTGTTGATACCAGTAAGATTTTTGTGTTAGGACTGCAGTTACTATAATAGGGTCTCCACCTGCCATAATAAATTATAGTCTTAGACCTCTTGCAGCACTAGAGTGGGGAGACAAAGAAACAATCACCAAGTCAAAAAATGTTGTTGGACCCAAAGATCCACCACTACCAGGAAATATCATGAGGCTCATTTCATAAGAACAAAAGAAACCTGATGAATCTCCACCAAAAATCTCTACTGCAAGAATCGAACCAAGAAAACCCAGAACTAAGAACCCTACATCACAAAAAATTGCTCTAACTTAGTTGATGACATACATCCAACTGGTGACTTCAAAATGTTTTGTCCTCACTGGGGATCAGTGGATTAGTCCATGATATCCCAAACCTCCTCCATAGACATCCACAATAATGCAAGGTGGATGCCTCTTGAGACGATGATGATCTAGCTATAGATCCATGCAGAAAACACCAAAACCAATCATAGAAACACCTACTGAAAGTAGATATGACAAGCTAGGTTTTCCATAGAGCACTCCCCCATTTGTGTTCAAAAACAAAAAAAAAGGTATATGTTATGATTTAATGTTATAAAAATGATAAAAACTCAATTAATATACTCCTCTTTTATGAGGAAACCTCCTTTTACAATATATCCAATTTAGAAGACAAAATGAAATGCTTATACAAATGATTCTCCTTTATTATAAATAGCAGATAAAGTGAGCATGATGTAACCTACCACTAATCAAACCTAATTATAAATAATAAACTAATAATAAATGGGTGTTAGGGTCTTAACATAGGGCCTTAGGGGACTTAACATAGCCCCTCTCATTTTAAAAAAGTTTTTCCCTTAAATCTGGTAATTGAGGGTGTTTCTCCATGAACTATTCATTTTCCCATCTAGATTATTCTAGAGACATATTCTTCCACTTGATTAGGTACTCCATAATGTTTCTATTTCATAGAGATATAGAATGCCTATCTATAAATTTTTCTAGTTCAATAATCAGCTTTCCTTCTCCATCTAATTCTGAAAGTTATGTCTACACTGGCATAGTTTGTCCCATAACATTTTTTCAAGAAAGATACATGAAAAACCTTATGAATGTGAGAAGAAGGAAAATCTAACTCATACACCACTTTTTCAATATTGTAGGGTACATAAAATTTTGCAGCTAATTTTTTATTCATCTTCTATTTGAGAGTATATTTCTTATAAAGTTGCAGTATAAAAAATAACCAATCATCCTCCTCTAATTGTCTTTCACTTCAATGTTGATATTGTTGCGGTTCCTCATCCCATTTTTTTCCATTTTAATGTTTTCCTTAATTATTGTCAAAGTTTATTTATTCTTTTCCATATGTTACTCTACTACCTCCACTCTGGAATGGTCTTGTAAAAAGTATGAGATATTGGGAGTTGGATATACATAAATGAATTCAAATGGGGAAATCTTAGTAGATGTGTGATAGGTGGTATTATACCACCATTATTCTATAGGAATGCACGTCACCCATTGATATTACTTGTTTGAATAATAGAAACATAGATAAACCTCTAAATATATGTTAACTATATCTATTTTAGCATCTATTTGTGGATGATATGTTGAGTTTATAGCTAGTGATGTTCCACTAATTTTCCATGATTATTTCCAAATATTTCGAGTGAATTTTGGAGATCTATCACTTACTATGAATTTAGGAAATACATGAAGTCTATTAATTTCTTTCATGGACACTTCTGCTACTTGACTTTCCATATATATACTTTGAATTCCACAAAAATGTGCATAATTTGTGAGTCTATCCACGAGAACAAAAATGGCATCCTTACCTTTTGATTCCAGTTAACCTGTAATTAAATCCATTAATATCTCTTCTCATCTTTGATTAGGTATGTCCAAAGGTTTAAGTAACCCTCATTTATTTATAATTTCTCCTTTATTTGTTTGGAAAACCTCACATTCTCTTACAATTTTTTGAATTTATTTCTTCATTCCTTCCCAAAACAAATATTTTTTATCCTTTGATATGTTTTAAGAAACCCTCAATGTCTTTCCATGATAGAGTCATATGACTCTGCTAATATTTGTGCTTCAATTGTGATCAAGGTCATAAAAATATTCACCCATTGTACCAAAGAAATCTCTCTTCCACTATGAATATTTTTTTATAGGATTTTATAACCACCTTCCAACAGAAGGGAACAACCCGGTCCAAGGTTCTTGAGTTTAACCCCAATCATTTGGGATAGATGCCCTGATGGGTTTTAAGGCTCCGTTATCCTTGGATATCCTCCTATTCCAAACGAAATATGTTTGGGATACTAATTATATAAAGGTTAATCTAATGAGCATCATGTAATAAATAATCATAAAAGAAAAATAATATTTGAGCACTAATATATATTTTCATAAGTTAGTATTTATATAAATTAGTATTTATATAAATGAAATAATATAATACATGGATTAACTAATTTATAATCATACATGAAAGATAATATGTACATCTAATATTTATTAACAATAGTTATTTACAGAAATAAAGAATATATATACAGGGAAAGGAAATATAAAACAAAGAGAGAATTCATTAGAAAATGAGGTAAGTGATAGCCAAAGAAAACATGTAAACACACCTCAATTTGCAGCCAAGAATTCAGTCTGAATTTAAAACTAAAAGAGATGAAGTATAAATGAGTCTTTTTCAGAATAAGAAAGAGTGATTTGTTCTCATTCTAAATCTTATTTTTCAAAGACAAAAATAACTAATATATCAAACAAGATCCTAGCATTCTATATATTTGTTCTTCTTGGCCAAGATTTATTTACTGTAGCAACTCTTCTTATAGTCATCCAAATTCTCTTTCATAAGAAATAATTCATTAAACAACACATATGATTTACATAAATTAACTACAGTATGTGTATCATCTCATTTTCATATAATAATCTCACCAATAACTTTACTCCAGATCTTAAGACAAAACTCAAAGGTCTCAAAAGAATGGATGGTATTCAAATCACAAGAATCATTTCATATGTAAATCACTCAAATGAAGGATTTGATCTGTATATAATACTACACATGAGATGATATAAAGGACATAGTAATTCTATGAAAATAATGATATTCATCTACAATATAGAAAACTATAAACAAAACTAACATCAGTTCTTATGACCTCCCCAAAACAAAATTATAGATTGGAAATAAGAACATTGAAGAAAGGTTTTTCTACATAAAAATAAACACATAAATGTATCTCGATTAACTGGAACAATTCAAGTTCACAAAAAAGTTTCAGAGTATGTGCAATTTTTTTTACAGAATTCAACCAAGTAGTATCATCACTTCTCCCCTTTGGTTGGCAGTGTCTCCATTCCTCATTCCTAGCAAAAACAAATTCATAAGTAAGGAACTAAGAGAAAGAGGAATTTATATGGTTTGCTAACATATCATTGATAAACTTCATATGTTTTATTGCAATCCACTCTTTTAGTTTGGAATTAAAATAGATCCTAACCACATTCTTCACCAATTGTATCCTCTATTTTCAGTGTATTGAAATCAAAATCAAAGGAATAGAGGAACAAAATCAAATAAGTTGGAATGCAAGCATTGATAATTTTAGTACCAAAGATACCAATATTGTAAAATGAAATCACCAAAATCATGACCTGAAACAAATCAAAGTGATCGAAGACCATATTTCTAAAGGGGACTCACCCATTGGTGCAAAAATCGGGAGGGATCTGTTGGGTGGCAAACAATATTCCATATATTTCATCCCTTCCTTTATAAATTGTATTTTATGTCTTATACTATTGTCATTCCATTCCTGGAGAGCTTCTTCCAACCTCACAGGAATGGAATATAAATTTTAGGAATATATTTCACCGATTATTTTCCCTTTAATTGTTTACATTCAAAATCCATTGGTTTCCTCTCTTACGTTGACACTTTTCCAATTCCTTGTCCAGATGCATCATATTCATTTATGAATGTTTTACCAAAACCATGTGTTTCCAATACCAGCGTAGAAGACATGACATATTTTAATTCCATACAGATGAATTTTAATTCAAGAGAGATGTGAGTGGGGATCCAATGCATTCATAATTATTAATAAATTTCTAATAATATCGTTTAATACCAAAAATTCCTCTATTAATATTGATGTTCTTATTAATATAACACTTTGTAATATCTTGGATCTTTTCACGGTCCAGCTTAACACCTTAAATTGGAACAATATGACCAAAATACTCTACTTCTATTTTCCCAAAATCACATTTGGATCCTTTTACATACAATTTATTGTTATCAATAATTTTCAAGATTTAATCCACGTTTTTAATGTGGTATTCCCATGGTTTTCCATAGATAAGGATATCATCAAAGAAAACCAACATGGACTTTCTAAGTTGGTGTCAGAAAATTGTGTTCATAAATATTTGAAAAGTTGAAGGAGAAATAGTAAACCCAAAAGACATGACCTAGAACTCATAGTGCCCATCATGAGTTTAAAATTTTGTGGGGAATGTCATTTTTTCTTAATCTTATCTCGTGGTATCATGATTTAAGATCTAGGTTTCTAAAATACACCACTCCATGAATCTCATCTAATAGATCATCAATATTTGGAATAAAGAATTTATCCTTTATGGTGATTTTGTTTAGATCTCTATAATGAGGACACATCCTCCAAAAATTATATTTTCTTCTCACCATTACTACTAACACTAAAAATTAACTCTTGCTTGGCTGAATAATACCTGAATCCAACATCTCTTGTAATATTTTCTCAATCTCCCCCTTTTGTTGATGAGGACATATATAAGGATTTTTATTAGGAGTACTACTTCCTAGTATTAATTAAATTTGATTGTCATTCTATCTAAATGGAAGTAGGCCTTTAGGAATTTTTGGAATACCCTATAGTACTTTTCCAAGGTGCATTTACTTGCTCTAGATTATTTTTCTCTTCCTTCTTAACTTTCATAAAATAAATTTTAACCACAACTCCCTTGCTACCATGTATTATGAGATTTTCCATTATATGAGAGTTGATGAATTGAGAAGGTACATATTTTAACCCTTTCAGTTCATATTGAATTCTTTCCAATTCAAATCTCATGATTAATTTGTTATAGTTTGTAAAAATTGTACTCAATGTTCTTGAACATTGAATCCATACTACACCTCGTATGGGAATGACATACATTAGTATTTCCAAATTATATTATCCCATAGTTAGTTTAATGTTGTGGAATTTTAGCACATAATCAATACTCCCACCATTATCAACAAAAACTTGAAAATTTGTCATTGGATATACAAAAATATTGAGGTTCTTTGCTAATATTTTATCAATGAAGTTATGGATACTACCTAAGTCGATGAACATCATAACCTTTTTCTTCTTAATTTAACCTACAATAGTCAATATCTAAGGTGCTGAAAAACCTGCCAATGCATGAACATATACTTTACACCTATCTGAATCAATGTTGTGCACAATTTCTACTTCTATTTCCAGCTCATTTAAGTTGACAAGTCCTTCCTAATTTATTTTTGTATATGCCTCCATTTTCTATTCATCATTATTTTCCAAGGTGAACAATTTTGTTTCTTAAATCTATTCCCTTTTGACCATTTTTTGTTACAACCAAAGAATAGTGTTTTTTTCTCTTCATTTCCTCCATTTCCTTCTGTGATATTCAAGTAGGTTGAGGTACGGTTGTATTATGAACCCTAAAATGATATACTCTTCCTACATATCCTCCAATGGTATACTTGTGTATCTTACTTGTTGAGTACAATTTCTACCTATATTTCCCGCTCTTTTAAGTTGACAAGTCCTTCCTCATTTCTTTGTGTAGATGCCTCCATTTCCTCTTCATCATTTATTTTCAAGGTGATTTTTTTTTTCTGACATTTATGTCCTTTTGACCATTTTTCCTTACAACCAAAGCATAATCCTTTTTCTCTTCATTTCCTTCATTTCCTTTTGTGATATTTGAGTAGGTTGAGATACGGTTGTATTATGAACCCCAAAAGGATCTATGATTCATGCGTATCCTCCAATGGTATACTTGTGTGTATCCTTATTATTGGCTTGAATAAGACAAGAAAATTGCATAGATTCCATAATAGTTTTTGGAAGTTTTAGGAAAATATCATGTTTAATTCTTATTTTAATCCAACCATGTATAATGATAAGTAGGGGTCTTCTTTTTAACTACCCATTGATACCATTAATATGTTTTTATCTCAAAGGAAAAAGTTTCTAAGTGAATCCTTTTCTTATCATCCATAATATTATGCAGTTTAAAACACTGCTCTATTTGGTTCACCTGGGTACAAACCTATGTTCCATCAAACTTTCTTAATTCAACCTTGGGAAGTTTCACTCATTTTCAAGATCATCCACAAGTCACTCCGTTATTGGATATAAATCCCCCAATAAAATTATTATCATTGGAAATTTGTTCAACATGAATACTATCTTTATTTTCATGATTCCCTTCAGACACTTAATCAATTTTAGGGAACCTCCCATTGAACGATTCCATAATTTTTTGTTCCAATTGTCCTAAGTTTCCATCCATTTTTTGTTCCAACCTTTTCATTGTTCTTTTCATATGTCCCTTAGTTTGATCCATATTCATTTCCACCAGTTCCTTCTTTACATCCATCTTTATTTCCATTTACATTTTAGTATTCATCAACTCAACCTTTTTTATGGACCTATCATTGAATTCATGAATTTCTCTATTCAATTTGGATAGCTAGTTTTGTTTCTCCTAATTCTCTTCATGAGTCATGGAGGAGATTTATGGAGATTCAATTGGTGAAGTAATTTCTAGATCTTTCTTTGGAGCCATAGAAAACATATATGGGTCCTAACGACCAGGGAGTGTCAAGTGTTATATCTCTCTAATATATGTGCAGGGTCCAAAAATAATACTCATTATAATATCTCAGGGAACATATTAAGGAGGCTAAATCATGCTCTTAGTGGTACCACCTCACTACCTAGGTGCTAGAGCATGGTCTCCTTGAGTGTTAGTCTCGATGTAATATAGAAATAATATGGTCGAATAGCTTATCTAAGCCTAGTTTTAGATATATCTATAGGAATTCCTATACACCCAAAGGTAAATGGAAGTGATATTGTTTCTATCGGTATTGTCTAATGTAGTACTACTCAAAGGGGTACCAACAAAGGTTATAGGGGTTTATAACCAGGCAAAGAAATGTGTTTCCAACCATGTGAAACCATGTGTATTTCCTTCATGAATTCTTACCCAACCCTATTTTTACCCATTTCATGATAGATCCTATGATATTTAAATAAACTAGAACACATCTCTAGAAAAATATAAAAAATGAGTTTGCTAACCCCGAAAAATTGTCTTAAAATCAACGAAAAATAACTTGTGAAAAAATATTAAATTCCATAAGAAATATGTCATAAAATATAATGATTCAATATCTAAAACTATTTCCACATGTACTTAACTATGTCAACTTTGGATTTTGAAAATCTTAGAGTCTAAAACTTCAATGAAAAACATTACAGCGGAAATTCCAAGAGAATTGATTTTAGTATTATTCACAAACTATGTCTTCCATGGACTATATCTCCTAAAGTATAGCAAACTAGAGCCTGAAATTTTAACCACATGTATTATGAACGTTTTCCTTAGTCTATAGAAAATTTCACTATTTGAAACTTCCCAAAATAAACGTTATGGTGAAAATTCCTATATGAATAGTTTAAAATTGATTTGAGGATGATTCAAAAACCCCATATCCATAGGATATATCTCTAAACATACAATGGAATAGAACTTGAAATTTTTACCAAACGTACTATGATATGTCTCTTGATTAACCTCCAAATTTTTCTATATGAAACATCCCAAAAAAAATTATAGAAAAAAATCCAATATGACTCACTTGAGGCAACAAAACCCTAGGATCAATGCTCTTGATACCAAGTGTTATGCTCTAGTGACTTAAAAATTATAATAAGTCAACTAATATAGTCTAGTTCAAGAGGGAAACCTCTATTTACAATATATTGAATTCAAAATGCAAGATGAGATGCTTATACAAATGATTCTCCTTTATAATAAATAGGAGATAAAGTGAGCATGATGTAACATATGCCTAAGACGACCTAATAATAACTAATAAACTAATAATAAATGATTGTTAGGGACTTAAATTAGGTCCTTAGGGGCCTTAATAGGATGTATGTATATAAGTACAAATCATGGCATCTCAAGGTTTCAGTTCCTCCATGCTTCTCTTCAATAAGGAACAATGATCAGAAAACCTAAACCACAATGATGGCAAGAATTTGAGAAAATGGAATATGTAGATGGTCATTTGTAATATTATGCATTCTACACACAAATTTATAGGAAAATCATTATAATACTTTGTCTTTATTGAATACTTTTCCTTAGCTTTATCCATATCTATGTCATTTCTTTATTGTCTTTCAATTTTCCAGATCACCAAGCATCTCATTGATTCTACACATGACTATGTAGGCCATCTTTCTTGTCCTTTTTCATTATTTGTTTCAAAAGGTAACAAAGGAAATAAAACTAAACCTAAAGGAGGAAATAACATGAGAAACCGTATCTGGAGGATGTAGAAAATCATAGGGTATGTCATGAATTCTACGCACAACTCATTAGGATAACTATTGTAAAAAAATGTCTTTATTAGAATTTTCATTAGATTTATTGATCTCTATGTTTTTGGAAGGGTGAAATATGTTTCTTCCTAGATTCATTACAATGGGAAACTATACTTGTTGAAAAATTTAGGAATGTGCATGCACTCTAGAAATGCACACACATTTGTATTTGAATTTATTCAAACCTTACTAAATCTCCACATATTCTTGCGAATGTCTCCATGTTTCCCTCCATGTAATATGTTATAAAAGAGAATGCACATTCATTAAATCATGTGCATTATTACAAAAGTGTGCTCAATTTTGAAAGCATGTGCACATTTTGAAATTGCATGTGTATTCGTAGAAACTTGTGCATGTTCCTCTACATAAAAGAAAATGGGTCTTGAGGCCTAAACAATGTTTGGGGGGGATAAAGTGGTTAATACCAAAACGAACCATATTGAGATAAATCCCCATGTTAGGGGAGAAACAATGGTGACTTTTTTTGATAAATGTCACTTCTTTGGATTAATTTCCATGAACAAACCTCCAAACCACAATATAGGCCATTTTTAGGGAATAATTGGCATTGGATTTTGTTATGTACCAAATGCTTCAAATATCGGAATAAACTAGAATTGCACACCATATACAACAATGTGAGAATGGAACACAACTCCAATATAGAAAACAAAGATGAGTTACATAATAAAGTATTAAATAATAGGAGAACCTCATTAACGTAACCAAAATACATTTATACATCACAATTCACATGTCGACAATAATGAATACATGATCCCTATATATACATATTCAAACTTACATATGAGGACCCTTCACTATTAGGCTAACCCTATTAGATATATATTTACAAATTACATGTACATTTATCCCCATATATGCCCCCCCCTTTGGTCATATCATATATAGTTAACCCTTTATATTCCCCATTTGGGTCATAACATAATACCCTCCTTAAAAAAGTTTATTTCTCAAAGATTTGCAATTAAAGGATTCACATGTGATGAAACCAAGTAATATGATTTTCTTATGTTCCTACTTTGTTATTTCCATTGATTATGATCCATCCTTCAAAAATAAATTATTTTCGTTAGTAATCCTTGGTAGCTAGTTGTTGCATAATTTTTTTTCCCTTGATTCGATGTATTGTTGTTGAAGCTTCTCCAATTTTTAGTAGATGTTGGTATGATAATATCTTGTTGAATAATGGTTTCGTGATTCCATATTCCATGAATATTGATGAGTATTGCATATTATTACCTGATAATGTTGATTTATCTTCTTGTTTTCATGGAATCTTTCTTGATAATGAGGGTGTCGATATGGTTTCACATTTGATGTTTTTTCTTAATTCTACACACCCATTTCATCTATCTTATTTTCATATAAAATGGAATCATGTTTCCTATTTGTGTGGTATTTGATTAATCTATCCTTGGAGATAATACCATCATATTTTGCATGCACATCCTCTAGATTAAGTTTAGCTTATTCAAGTGTCTTTCGATAACCTTATTGAATATTGTCTTCTTTCTCCTTTTGGAGTTTCAATGTCACCACATTTATCAAATTTTGATGTCCTTATTCAATTATGGATTGCATTTATGATTTTCCATCATCAGTATTTAGGCATTCATCAACCTTCTTGCAAATTTCTTCTTCAAGTCTTTTGGTAGATTATCCATCTAAGATCCTTGCTTCTTATTGATTTTGATAATTCTTCTTTTGTTGTTTCAATATTTAACCTCATCCAATAGTTTTTGATTATGGTTTCATAATCTACATATCTCTTCGTCTTTCATTTTCAATTCTTTCCTTGAATCATATTTTTCCCACTTTTATTTGCTACTTTTTCTTTCTTTAGCTTCTTAACATCCTTAATGAGTGATTCATTAAGGGATTGAATGTTAATGACCTCATCRTTTTTATTTGTAATATATTTTATTATCTCCTCATTACACATTTKCAATTTGGAGACATTTTCTTTCGATTCTTTTAAATCCTCTCGAATTTTATACATCTCCTCCCTTTTTGTATCCCTAATCCATTTATTTGAGAAGAGTTCCTCAAACGTTTCCCATGTGATTTTCAGTCTAGTATCATGATAAATACTCATCCACCATTTGCAAGATTCACCAATCAAATAATGTTTTTCCATTAAATCATTTATGCCATATTTATTTACTATCATCAACCATTTCATAGTATTGTGATGCATCCATGCTTCCCTTGTATGGGTTGTGCGACCTCCTGGTATAGGATCATTCAAATATCTTAGTTGGATTAGCTCTTCGAGACCCTACTAACCCCAAAATCAATTCTACACAGGCCCCCATTTTTTTCTCAGGCACAGGTCCTGTGAGACCCATAGGTTCCTATTAAGCCCCTAGTCCCCATATGAAATTGGAAATAAAAGCAGGCACTAGCTCCTTATGCTAGGCCCCTATTTCTTCATATGACCTAAGACTGTGACTGTGCTCCTATTCAAAGGGCGCATCAGAGATTAGAAATCTTATAATTATCACTTCATGCTGCAGACAATTCTTCTAGAGTAATAATCCTCTGAAACCACAGAAACAATATCAATGGTCCTCGTTCATCGTAGAGATCCAGGACTCAATCTCTTTCTTTGGAATTCAAGCTTCAACTAAATCCACATGCACACTCCACAAGACCTCTGAAGTGGTTTTCCAATGGAATTAAACTTCGTCCTCCACACATCCCCTTCCATATCAACGGTCCACGCTCTCTTTTGGGATCAACGATCCACAGTAACTTCAGGCTCCAGTGCTTCGAGAAGTTATGAACCACCTCTCAAAAAACCTCTAGAGTGCTAAGTCTCTGAATTTCACAATATGATCACACTCATCCAATTATGATGGGCATCCTAGATGAACTACAAATCTTCAACCTTCAAGAGTTATGGATCCACCCAATTCATTGTTCTCTCATTGTAATGTTTCTCCAAAGTGGCATATTTTCTGCCATGCATCCTTCTCCAATGGATGGTTGGGATGACTTCAGGACTCCAGCCCTTGCCATTCCTTGCACCTCCACTCTGAAATTCCTATGAAGTACTTATGCTTTGGAGTGCATGATATGGTGACACATGTCCCTTTGGCTTGGATGACCCAAATCTGCTTCAACTTCTGGCTCTTCAAGATTTATCCCAACTCTTTTAGACTCACTCCTATAGGATGCAGGATCTCCTGCAACGTGTCCCTTATAGATCCCATGGTATGGATTTCCTTCGCCCTTGGCAACTTCATATATTTGTCTTTTGGTCCATGCAAATCTACCTGAGCTCTCTCTATCTCAAAATATCTAATCTGTCGCCACATATCCCTCCGGACGATGGACAATTCCAACTGGGTTCAGAAATTAAGGACTTCAGCTATACTGCTTTTTTGTGCACATTAAAAAGAGGTTAAGTCTCGTGCTCTTACCTTTGGATCCAACAAATGTTGTTCCTTCGGTTCCAAATATGACGACTAGGATATGTCTCCTCCAATGTACACTCCTTTGGGGTGTCTGGACATAGAATTCAACATTCCAGATCTCCTTCTATAGTTGATTTGAAGATGGTTGTATCTTCATCCTCCTGTCGCTACATAACTTTCCTTCCAATGAAGGATTCCTCAAAATTTTCAAATGTTTGGCCTTTGAACCTTCTCTTCCAATGTTGTCTACTCAACCTTGGGTTGCGCTTTGCAAATGCCACTCCCCCTAAGTTTTGGCACTTGAAATGTTAGTGCCTCTACGCACTCCTTGTGTTGTGTCCACAAATTGAACTTGTAAAGGTCCTTGTCCTCTACGTGCCTTACAAAGTCTCTCTAGACACTTTCACTATCTCTCTCTAGATTTTTTGTTTCTCATCCTTCCAAGGGAATAGACCCTCTACTTCCTTTCAAAGGATTTATGTGCCCTTCTGACACATAGTGCTCATCCTGTTGAGATTTTCGAACATGATGCAAGTTATCCTGCACACACCTTTTGTTATTCATTATGAGATTTTTTCAGCACTTCGATAAAATGTGAGTGCACACTTATGCTTCTCCCATATTCTAGGACTAAGACTGTCTCTACCTTTTGTACTCCTTCCATAGGCCTTTTTGGGTATGATGACACTAACTCTATTGAGCTTTGAACTTGCTCAAACTTTCTAAGAGTCTCATCCCTTTGTTCCTTTGACAGGTTCTCGTGCCCTCCTAGCCCTTTCATTCTCTTTTCCTATAGATCCTCTACTGACACTTCATGAGGGTGTTGGCCTTGTGCATTCCTAGCACAAATTCATTCCTTGAGTTCTGAATTCTGATAATTCACTTCCACTCCTTTCCCTCTCTATGAAAACTTGCACTCGAATCTCCTCTGAGTATTAACCTTGTGGTGTGCCCTCTTGGAAACCTTTCTCCAAGAACTCAAATTAAAGTTCTCGTGCACTCCTTATGCTCAACTAAGCCTTCAGATGGATTCAAACTTTCAACACTTTGTCTAAGTGTTGGCCTGGTGCAATCCTTGCACAGGTATTCTCTTGAATCCTTAGCTCTTTCAGGCTCACTGATGCACTCCTTGCATCCCCTCAATGCACACTTGCACATCTCCTTTATCCTTAGTGTTCAAATCTAGTTCCTTCAACCTCTCCCAACACTTCAGAATGTGTTGGTTCTATGCACTCTTTCACCTGCTCAAAGCACTCCTTGTTGATCCTTTCCTTCAGAGTGTTCAACAACTCTGATGTATCTCCCTTTCCTGTCTACCAGAGTGTTCAATAACTCTTGAGTGTCCTACCTGACACTTCTCTCTCTCTATAGACTAAAAAAAGAGTTCACTTGTGCACACTTCCACCTGCTCAATTCCCACCTGGCAGAGCACTTAGAGTATTCAACAAATCTGGTTGTTCTTTCTCCTGCATAGACTTTCCCCTCCAAGGTGTTCAGTAGCCTTGAGGCTCCGCTCTAAGTCTATAAATTATCCTAGTGTGCCATCCTAGCACGTTCTCTCCTGAATTCAAAATAGAATTCAGATACACATTCCTTGCATTGGCTCACGTAGTTTCCAAGACTTTGTCGTGCACTCCTTTCACTTAGCCTAAAAAAAACGGAGCGATTCAAAAAACTCAAAGATAGAGAATTATATATTTATCATTGCAGAGGGAAAATATCACATACATCTAAAACATAAATGAACACACACATTGAAAACATTCATATAACACATGTAAACATAAAAATAATCTCATGTAGGAAAAAATTCTCTTTGTATTAATATGAATGTCTGTTATAATAGGCATAGGCTCGAACTGCAACTCAGCCTCGAATATCTCCTCTCCTTGGCTTAAAATGATTTAAAATCCACCTTCAGTAGTTCAAAAACTCTCAACAGCCTCTACTGGGCATATGATACAACACTTTATACAAAAGGGGATCATCCAGCCTTTCCCTCCAACTACTCTACTAGTGTCAAATCACCATTTACAATGTCCAACTACTCAGCCATATTATAATGAATGAACATTAACAATTCATATCTGAGGCGATGCTTAATATTTGTACAACTCAAGCTTAATAAAGGCAACTTCATCTAATTCCTGTACAAAGGAATCAACTCAGTTTTTATCAGCCTTACAACATTTAATTTCTTTTAATTACATTTAAAATTTAAAATTGAGTGAAAAATGAGAGGGTTGGCACCTCTCCCCTCCTTGAATGCACACTAATTTGCTGAACATATGGTGCTTTGTTAAGGTGGAGAGATGCTCCTGCATCATACTCCACTACTGAGAAAATTATGAGCTCTTGCTCATGAGATCCTCTTCTTTGTTGTTGAAATCCCCCTAGATTTGAAACATCTCTTTGGAGTTGTCAACCTACTCCTCCAGTTTGTTTTTGTTGTTGCTTCTTCTCTAGTGCTCTTATAGGTCCTCCTCTATTAACCTTCCTCCTTCTAACAACCTCTTTTGTTGACCTTAACATAAACCTCCATATCTCCTTTATTACCTCCTCCAGATGCTCTACTAGATGGATCCTTCTTTCATGCAGACTGACATGTTTCACTTCCTCATGTTGAGTAAAGGGAAGATCATGTTAATCTCCGATGCTACCTTCTTCTCATGTGGAACTAGCTTGCCATTCTAGTGCAAAGTCCAATTATGCAGGCTCATCACTGAGCTATTGTTCAGCTTCCTCCTCTGATAGATTGACTTATGTCAGCTCTACTTGTGTCGGTTCCACTCCAGCTTCCTCGAGCTACTCCTCGAGATGATATTCTCCTCTACCCTTCATGACTATCTCCTGGCAGCCATATTCTGGTTCTTTATTTTTCAACCAATCCTCCAACATCTCCAATTATTTCTCCCATTGAGTGAGCAACCCAACTGTATGCTCCTCTTTTTGTGCTGGGGAAGACATTAATGTTTTCTCCTTCTCCTCCATGATGATAGTCTCTATTTGTTTTCCTTCTTCTGTTGCATATACAAAACATTCTCTGGCCTCAACTCGGTTGCTTGGAAGGAATATTTGAATTCCCCCAATGATCAGAACACACCTTTGATCCTCCTCCATCAACTCTCCTTGTTGATATTGTAACAACCCTGGTTAAATAGATGCATAGGGATGATTAATTATAATTAATTTGATAATCTAACTATCCTAATATGTTAGTTAAACAATAATTATTTCTTAAATAATATTAACTAATTAATTATTATGAATTATTTATCCATATCTATCAATGATTAGTTAATTATTAATTGACTCATTAATTAATTGAGTAAAGAATTAAAGGAGTTTAATAATTTAATGTATTAAATATTTACGTATACGAAGGGGGGAAGAAACATTAAATAAGAGGATAAGATATTAAATATAGGGATAAGACAATAAATATAGGGATAAGATAATAAATAAGGGGATAAGATAATAAATAAAGGGATAAGGAAATTAATGAAGGGGGAAGAGTCAGTGAAGGGGGAATATGACAGGGAAGAGTCTTATGGGAAGGGCATTCTTTTGGGGGGAGGCAGGAAGCATTTTGAGGAGGAGTTTGATTTTGGTGGATTTTGGGTGAATCAGAAGCAGGGGGCATCGGTTTGCTGGGGGTTTTGGGCATGGGGGCCAGGGTATCCTTACAGTATCCTGGAGCTAGGGAGCCAGACAGGCTGCTCCTAGCTGGCAGGGAGGAAAACCCAGTTTTGGACAGTGGTTGACAAAGTTTCAACTTTAGCAATGAACAACCAGATCAATGGGGGATCTAGCATCAGAACCAAGTAATTTATTTATGAAATTGCTAATTTAGGTGGATGAATATGTAATCTATTTCATGTTGTGGTTAACTTTAATTTTTTTGCTGAATATTACATGCTTTTACAATGATTAATGAAATATTACGCATTGAAATAAATTTATGTTTAATTATATAGAATTTTTAGGGTTTAATTAATTAAGGTTCCTACACATGGTATTAGAGCCCTGGTTCAAAATCTGGAGCCAAGGGCCTACCTACCCACCCAGAATTTAAACACTTCTGTTTAGCTATGGTGAAACCATGAAACCCTTAATTTGATGAAAACCCGAGCTCCAGCTCCACCTAACCTACAAGACAAGCACACAATTTTTATTATTATTATGTATATACAGATATATAAAAACAATATGCACTTTAAAAAAATGAAAAGAATATAATATTATACATATTGTGAGTGTTAAATTAATTTTAACACTAGTTAAATAAACAAACAAATAATAAAAACCAAAATATATACATATATGTCGATTCTGCCAGGAACTTGTAAACAACTATATAAATAACAATATAAATAAATATATATAAAAGATATGTATTTAAAAATTAAATAATAAAAATAATAATAATAATAAAATGAAATTTTTTTTTGTGAATAATAAAACAAAAGAGCTACAAGGGAGGAGCCACCAACCTTTAGACCGTAGAGCCATGCTTCATTAATCCAAGACCAGGTATACAAAGCACCAAATCTCGACATGATTCCCAAGCACCGAGCACCATGCCATGAGGTACCAACATCGCCTGCATGCCTACAGTCGATGGTTGAGGGTTACAACTCGGCTCTTTGTCATTCACACCTTGTGTTTTCATGATACAAAGATATGAGCTCAGCTCGCTCACTAGAATAGAAACCCACGAACAATAAAGACCAGAACGGAATAGAGATAGAGGAGGAGGTGAATGTGAATAGGCATAGCCGAATGATGCATTATCCAATGTCCACTTTTCTAGCGTCTCATCCCTTTCCCACTCTATGGAAATGTCATTCTCTATGGAAGATTCTTCTTCTCTCGTTCTCAAAGAGACTTATATCTCTCTCTTTATCCCTCCAGATTTAGTCAACAATGTTCACCAAATACACAATATTTGCCCCGAAATTTTTCCACTACATTCCATTCATCCCATTCCCATCGACCTCCATCGGCTAGTTTACACGGATAGACCACCATACTGCAGAAAACCTAGATGGAATCGTCATTTTTTTTCAAATATAAGGCCAATACTCTAGTGATGTCGTATCACTGGGCTCCGGCATTAATAAGGAAGCATGATGCAGAATACATCCCACCACACCACTGGAAATCAAAGTGGGGAGGCCATCTGTAGGCTCCATGGGAAACCATTATCATCACACCACCTTGAACGAACTAACCTCACCTGGTGGTCAAATATAAGGCATCATACTTCTCCCTGTGATCACAACACTTTGGTAATTATTCTTCATCATCCGTCGGTACTAGAGACTGGGCTATTTTAAAACCTCGCCGGACAAAACAACGTTGATATTTGGGTATTTTTTGATCAGAGATCCGCAAGAAATAAAAAAAAAATGAGAACACAGACAACACCGAAAAATGGGGAAGCAATACTGAGATTCACAGAGTTATCCATGACAATCAAATCAAAACCTCCGCCATTTGAAACTGATTTACAGGAGCAGAAGGCATATTTACTATCTCTGAAGAGCAGAGTGGAGAGGCGGCAGAGGAAAGAGGCGGAAGTGAAGGAGCGTTAGGGTTAAAGAAAATCTTAGGCTTTTGGTACAGAGAGTCGGGGGCCGGGCACGTGGGCCTCATGCCACAAGCCCAACCTTAAAAGATGCTAGCGAATGCCTCGTTTAGCTTCAAGTAGTTAAGCGCAATAATTAGATCATTATTTTCTAGTAATATTAATTTTAGTTTTATTAATTTATTTAAAAGTATTAATACGTTTGTGTAAATTTAAATTATTTAAATTAAAAGAAAATATTTAAATAATTATGAGTTTTAATTTAAATTAAATAATTTAATTTAAGATAAGTAAATAATTTAATTACTTTAATTTAATTAAATAATAAAAAAAAAGATAAGATTAAATATAGATATAAATTAAATTAAATTAAATTAAATTAAATTAAAAAATTAGTGATATATGAGTTTTAAATTTAATAATAAATGGTAAGATTAATATGATAATTAAAATTAATTGACTTATTTGTCGTAATAATTTATGGGTAAACTGGGTAAGTAAATTAACATTATAAAATTTTCATGTTAATAGTAGGTTTGAAACCTATGTCATTAATCATGTGATTAATGAATGCAATAGGGTTAAGTATAAATTTTAGAGGTCCATGGGTTTTGAACCCACGACCACTACCAATTCCAAGCACTTTGGGGAATGACCAAACACCAATGTGCCACACATATCACTTTTACAAATAAATTCACATATAAATAGTTTAATTATCAATAATAGCAAAGTATTATCCTGAAGAATAATCTCTGATTATCCAAACACCAAGCTCACGAGACCGTACACACAACTCATCGAGCCAAGTGCCAAGTCCCTCCACTCCATTCCACTAGTCAAAGTCAAACACTAAGCTTCAATGCATCACCTCAGGCTCACTACATCATACGACCACAAGTCAGGGAGCAATACATAACCACAATGCACAAGCATTGAGTTCCAATGYCGAAAGCCACTCTACAATCCTTAAATACTCGCACTTGTAGCCACMGAGACACACAATTCAATGCATATGTACAATGCACCAATGAAATCTCACAAGTCAAGCATCAGAGGATATTTAGTTGTAAGAATTTTTTTTAAAGGACTTAGACTAGGACAAGCAGGAAGGAGGCGGCATACGCACTAGGAGAGTAAGCAAGAGGAATTGGTGAGTATGGTGCAAGGCTAACGTAGCTACCAGGCAAGGGAGTCAATAGTTTTCTTAGGTGAAGAAATAAAGCTTAAATGCTTAATCCTAATCCTAACCCTAACCTATCGAATCCCCTAAAGAGAGTAATGTTTGTTTACAGACAAGTAAAGAAAAACATACACCTAACCCTGTTTCTAGTTTAAGTAGCGCCAAATTTGAAACATCCTTGAACTCACCCTGAAAACTTTGGTTGATGTAGGTTAAATCATATAGGATGTTTAGGACTTGAGGGAATCGAGGCAGAGGAGCGTCATCGCAGGCGCCGCCAACACCACCAGCGCTACCACAACCATCGCCTGAACTAGCTCTCATACTTCGCTCGTTGGAGGCCATAAATGAAACTTTAAAGGGGCGACAACCAGTAGGGACCGAGGTGGAACCCCCATGATCTAGAATGGGTAATCCAGAAGTGTCAATGGATTCAGGGGGAGGGCCTCCACCCGAAGACATTACTCGAGAATTATAGAAGATCAAACTTTCGGAKTTTGCAAGGGGTCGCACCAGTGAAYGTGCAGAAGCATGGTTGGAAGGCATGACAAGGTGTTTTGCCTTAAGGGACTATGCATACAACTCAAAGGCGAAGATCACAATTTTTTAGTTAAGACGCAACGCCTTGATCTGGTGGGGCAACCTGGAAAGACAACTACATCTTACCCCAGACACTATATCTTGGGAAMTTTTGGAGAAGAGGTTYCGAAGGAAATATCTGCCAGCATACTATGAGGAACAATAGGTAGGGACATTTCATGCCTTAGTATAGGGAAATAGAATTGTAKAAGAATATGAGATCAGATTTATGGAATTGGTCAAATATGTTTCGTATATGGATAATGACCAACGGYAGGCAGAGCGCTTCGTCTATGGATTGAACCCTAAGATAAGAGCTATGGTGTGGATGTAGAAACCGTCTTCAGTAGCGGAAGTTGTGGAAAATGTGCATTATGCGGAGGAACACATGAACTTAATCGGGGGTACAAGATTGACATTTCCGTATCATCCTGGATTCGTCGGGAAGGCCCATAGGACATTTCCCAGGGGAGGGGGCTCAAGGCCACCTCCATATGGTAACAGAGTTTCACCAAGGACAGTAACCGTAGGGATTTCAATGGCAGCAAGTGCAGCATCTTGTTCATCACCAATGACATAGACAGGTCCACGACCATCTCAGGGAACAACTAGTAGGGGCAGGGGTTCCAGGGGAAGGAACTCATTTTAGATACAGTCACATAACAGTGCGCAGGTTCAATCTTGTGTTACCTGTTGGGGATGTGGAGGACCCCATTACTAGCGTGACTACCCAGAGTTACAATCATGATTCAAGCATAGATAAGGAAAGGCCCCGATGGGCAGAGCAAGTAGTAGCCACCAGATTTATGCAGCGGTTAATAATCGTCAGGTCGAACATCAATCCACGGTGGTGGAGTCATCAGGTACGCTAAATCATATCAATGTTAAGATTTTATTTGATTATGGTGTGACAGATAATTTCATTTCACTATCTACATTAGAAAAGAGTGGGTTGGCAGCGTACGAGCACGATGACTTTAAACAAGTAGAGATGGCTTCGGGAGAAAAATAGGTGGTAGGACCTAGTGTTGATAGTAGACCTAGGAGTGTGTACTACCAGGTTGAAGGTATACGTCACTGCTCTCGGGGCATATTAATTAATCATTGGAATGGATTGGTTAGCATCTCACGGAGATTTGGTAGATTGTTTCGCAAAGAGGGTGCTTTGTGTCGACGATGAGGGAAGGCCAGTAGAGATCCAGGGTGTACGGAGAAAAGTTTTATTATGCTTTATATCAACTATGAATGTTAAGAGATGCTTGAGACAAGGGTGTCGATTATATGTAGTGGAAGTAGTGAATGAAAGGAAGGGAGCCTCATTGGTTCAGTACCCGGTATTGTCAAAATTTAAGGATGTTTTTACAAACGAGTTACCAAGGTTACCTCCTAAGAGGGATCTTGATTTTACTATTGAGCTAAAACCTAGTGCAAAACCAATTTCCAAAACTCCATATCGGATGAAAACACTGAAACTTTGTGAATTGCAGATGCAGTTAAAAGTTTTACTGGATTTAGGGCTAATAAGGCCCAGTGTCTCACCTTGGGGTGCACCAGCAATTTTTGTAAAGAAGAAGGATGGTTCCTTACAATTGTGTATAGACTACAGGGACTTGAACCATGCTACAGTGAAAAATAGGTACCTAATTCCATAAATAGATTACCTCTTTGATCAGATGAAAGGAGAAGCGGTATTGTCAAAGATTGATTTGCAATCAGGGTATCATCAGTTAAGGATTAAAGAAGGTGACATCCCAAAAAATTTCTTTCAAACTCGGTTTGGACATTACGAGTTTGTTGTAGTACCTTTTGGATTGACCAATGCACCAACAGTATTCATGAGCCTTATGAACGACGTATTCCAGAAGTACTTAGACCGTTTTATACAAGTCTTTCTAGATGACATCCTCATCTATTCCAAGAACGAAAGAGAACATAAGGAACACTTACGAGTAGTGTTGTCCTGCCTTAGAGAGAACAAATTGTATGGGAAGTTTTCGAAGTGTTCCTTCTTCCAGAAAGAGATTCACTATTTAGGTCATATCATTTTCGGTGAAGGAATCTTTGTGGACCCAGAAAAGGTAAAGGCCACTATGGAGTGGCCAGTGCTGAAAAATGCCCATGAGGTCAGAAGCTTCATGGGGATAGCAATTTATTATCGGATATTTGTGGAGGGATTCTCCAAAATAGTGAAACCCATCACCACCTTGCAGTGCAAGGGGGTCAGGTATGAATGGATAGAAGAGTGTGATAGTGCATTCATTGAGCTTAAGAAGTTACTAACTAGTGCACCAATTATACGAGTGTCGGATATGGAAAAGGACTTCACAGTCTGCATGGATGCCTCGATGCAAGGGTTGGGGGCCATGCTAATGCAGGATGGAGGAGTGATAGCTTATGCATAAAGGAAGTTGAAGAAACACGAAGAGCTATATGTGACTCATGATTTAGAGTTGGCAGCTGTAATGCTATCTCTGAAACTTTGGAGGCACTATCTTGTGGGGAGAAACTTTGAGCTCAAAATGGACCATCAAAGTTTAAAACATCTCTTCACTCAAAGGGATCTGAATGCTAGGCAAAGGCGATGGAGTGAGTTTATGAGTGAGTATGATT
>JASDQU010307974.1:3840-38850 GCA_032191745.1 Picea mariana
ATGAGAGGTATGTTATCCAAATCATTTTAATGATTATTTAATTTGAAGATGTTTCAAGTACCTTGAATGGGAGCTCATATGTCATGGTTTTTTGTTTCTTGAGAATTTTAATATTTTATACATTTGAATGATTTATTTGGATTGAGATAGTTGAGTGTTTCCATCATTTTTTAATGTTTGGTGTATTCAAGCACTCAATTACTATAGGATTGGATTGTTACTTGATAGTCTCCTAATTTGTTTTCATTTGAGTTTCAAGCCTAAGGTTTCATGGTCTTACCTATCAAACTCTTTGTTGGAGATAACATTTTGTTTTTGGAGTTTGGTAGTACCTATCAAACATTTATACAAGAATAAATGAATAAAAAATTATCTTTGGTGATACTTGGAACTATAATCTACACTTTGATATGAAAACTAGCATATCACTTGACCATAAATTGATTACCAATTGCTTAGAAACAAGGGTTTCCCCATTAATTTTGAGCATGAAATTATTATTCATGTCATGAAAAACACTTTTAGGTGTGGTGAGAATGATTGTTTTGACTATGAATTTGATCCTTGGACTTACATATCAGTTTGGTTCAAACTCTAGGTTTTGGGAATGTCTTGAAATTGGAGAAGATATGGGTTGAATAGTTGAATCTGATTGACTTGTTACTTGATAGTCTCCTAATTTGTTTTCATTTGAGTTTGAAGCCTAAGGTTTCATGGTCTTACCTATCCAACTCTTTCTTGGAAATACTTTTTTTTTTTTGGAGTTTGGTATTACCTATCAAACATTTATACAAGAAAAAATGAATAAGAAATTATCTTTGGTGATACTTGGAACTATAAGCTACACTTTGATATGAAAACTAGCTTATCATTTAACCATAAATTGATTACCAATTGTTTAGAAAAAAGGGTTTCCCTATTAATTTTGAGAATGAAATTATTATTCATGTCATGAAAATCACTTTTAGGTGTGGTGAGAATGATTGTTTTGACTATGAATTTGATCCCTGGACTTACATATCGGTTTGGTTAAAACTTTGGGATTTGGGAATGTCTTGAAATTGGAGAAGATATCGGTTGAATAGTTGAGTTTGATTACCATTAAAATTAGCTTGGTGAATGGGATATAAACATGTCTCTAAAATTTTTATTTCTATATTCCAAGAACAGTTTTGCAACAAAAAGGATCTATCTATCAACCTCAACTCTTGGGAAAAAAAATCATTTTGGTATATTTTTAAAAATATCCCATCAAGAGTCTCTTTATTTTGAAGTTTACTTTCTAGTTAATGATATGATAATGATGAATATCTCAAAAACCATATGTTATATTTAAATATTTTATTGAAGTAACATGTGTTATTCTTCAAGGAAGTTAATGGCTATTGGCTTCCACTATTGTCTTTGACAAGTAGACAATTCTTCAGATGGAAAATTGTTTCTTTGGAATGTCCATCCATGAGGAGGGGTTGTAAAATTTCACTACCCTCTCAAGAGATGACAATCCAACCACTTTTAAAATAGTACATGGTGATGTTACACATCCTTAGGACAAAAGTAATTAGCAAATACTTTAAATAATATCCTCTAGCTCCCTCATTTTTCCTAGAAAAAGGTCTGCTCACTGAAATTTTGAATATGAAGTAACCATTGCTGAAATGATTCAAAGCATATTCAACCCTCTAAAATAAGTAATCCTACAAGAGGGTCTTCCCAAAATAAATCATTGAAATTGTTTTAGTAATTTGGGAAAAGGTTGGGGTTGGGACAAGAGAAACCCTTCATTTCATATACAATAGGTAATTAGAGGAATTTCACATGTTCCAAGCCAATTTGGTGTTTATTTGTTCTTTAATCCCATAGTAGTATAAGAGAAAGGAAGGAAGGAAGGCTGATTCATATTGAATCCTATTAGGATTGACATTTATTATGCTTTGTATGGATATTGTTCTCCTTTTCTACAAATTATAGGCAAATTCTCAAAACCCCAAATTATCATTATGTACCAAAGAAAAATACTATGTATGAATCATGATTTTTTGTCATGGGCATAGAAGAAGGAAGATGTTACAACCCATATTATTTTCTTGAAAGCATTGAAAGCATTACATAAAAAAAGGCTTATTATTGTATTGAAATCATTACATAAACATAAGTCTTAACCCTTAGATTCCTTGGGCACTCTCACAAAGTGAATTTACACCTGTCCAAACCTCTAAACCCTCTGACATGGCAGCTAAAGTATCATGTTAATGAAATATGTATTTGTAGATTAGGTAGACTTATTGAACCTACTCGGACCAATATGGTTATTATTGCACTGAAAATAATATAGTGCTTTAGCTATGTTTCAAGTGTTGTCGATTCCTATACCATATATTATAAGGTTCATTGGATAGGACGAGGGCTATAAACCTTGTTGCACCATGAAATCACCCATGTGTTGATTCTTATAAAATAAATACAACCAATGTGAAATATTTAAGAAGAAGGGGAAGAGAGATGGGTTTTTAACCCCCTCTTGTAATATTAATCCACCATCCAAACAAGGTTGGCTTCCATGAATGAGCTATTTTTGGTAGTTTTAAGTTAAAATCAAATAAATTTTAGAGAAAACTTATCTCCTTACTTAGAAGTAGTAGGGTGATTTCTAGCATCCATAGAGTTCTAGAAACAAGGTTCCTAGTTCTATTTCCTTAGCTAATAGAGCCACATGATGGCTATTGTTTCCTATATCTACATTTCAATGTTGAATTTAAGTGCTTCCATGGATTTTCAAGGATTGCATGAGAGACAAGAGATGATATTTGGTAATCTTGTATATGTTATTTAGTTGTCTTAAGGCGATTTAAAATTGGGCCTATGGCACATACAACTGAACCAAGCTCAAGAATCTGGAATTGTAATCACTGGTTATTTATTACCACTACCGTACACAAAAAATTTAAAAATAAATAAACTATAGTGGATGTTTGTATGCATTTGTGAAAGAAATTATGTGCAAAACATTACTTGGATGCAAGTAGTTTTGTGTGTATCTTCTAGAAGGATTTTCTTGTAGTAACAACTCAACCACCCAAATCCTTTGATCCACGTTAAAATTTGTGTTGACATAGAAAGATATCATGGTATTTACTTTCCTGTACTAATAATTTAAATTCCATCACTTTACTGTTTATAGATAAGTCATGCAAAATGAATAAATGTTTTAGTTCTAGCTTGTGTCAAGAATTTTGTGAGGGTCCACAATAAAGTTTTGCTCCAACGATAGAGTAATTTCCACAAATCTTTGCATAGACATTTTAAAACATCACCTATGTACATTTTTTTTTCCAGAATTTGTTGCTTGGTTAAAGCAACTTTTTAAAAGAATCAAGAAACATTTTTTGTGTTTATAGAAAAAAAAATACCGAGATACTTTCCTCTTTTTATATTTTGGTTTGTATGTGTTTTGTGGTGCCCAAGAGTTGCTTGCAGGTCTCAAGTTTTGTCCAAGGAAGTCAGACTTCCTAATTCCCCTCCTACCAATATGGATGATCAAGATGATCAGATTGTAAGACACAATCTTCCATTACAAACAAATCAATCTTTAAGTGCTTCTAAGGGTTTTCCTTTGGATGACTAAATTGTCAAGAACTTGAAATGTTGCAAGATTTAAAGCTAAGTGATGACCTAAATTTGAATGAAATTTATTATGTTAGCTTGTTTGTTGTTGCCCATTAAGAGGTATGTTACTTGAGTCGATATGTTACTTGAGTCTTAATTGATGGTTATGCAATGCTCTTTTATTGATCATAGCTTCTTATGGTGATGGTCATTTTGTCGATTTTGATTCATTTTTAGTGGAGCTTACTTGGACGTGAGCGATTGGAAATATTATGAATTTAAACAGGCCTATGGCTTGCTGAGAGGAGAGATTTAATAACAACATTGTATACTCTCCTCAGGGTAAGTTTGTGAAATTCCTTGAAAACAAACTTTATTTTTATATGTTTATTTATTTGTATGCTTGTGTTTTAGTATTTCTTTTGATAGTTTATTTTGTTGGATGTTCTTTTTATTTCAAATGTTATGCCTTATGTTGATGTAGATATTGGTTGTTAATCCTCTTGCAATGCATTAGGATCACATTTATGAGATTCAAACTAGGTTTATGAGCTCAACATGGGTCATATTTATATATTTTTAAAAAATAAATAGACAACATTTGTATTCCAATGGCAAGTCGTCGGACTTGGGACGCCAAACAGACGCACCCAAACATCACCTCTACAACAATTTCGTTGGTGCATAGTTCCTGTCGTTGTGATTGAAATGACCAATTCTGTCTGACTTGCAATGCCAGATGGATGCACCCAAACGTCGCCTCTATGACGATTTCGTCGATGCATAGTTCCCATCGTCGTAATTGAGACAACTACTTCCGTCAGTCGTGCGACATTATTTTTCGTCAAAATAAAGAAAAACTTTATACAATGTCGAAAGGCCAGAAACCATTTCTGTCATTGTAGAAAGCATACTTGGACGACACATGTCCGAAAGATACGTCGGAAGTGAGACATTTGCAGCTTAGTCGGAGGTCTGACGGTATAGAAAATGATGTTTGGAGTGGCCAAAATTTTTCTTTATCCCGACAACAAGATGTCTGAATTACAACGAAAGTATCGTCGGAAAATGACCCAAATTTACTAGTGATTGGAAATTTTCACATTTGACCAAAAAGGTGTGGATTTTCTTCTTCATTCCTTCCCAAAAGAATGAACGTTTAATCCTTTCACATGTTTTCTAAAACCTATAATGACCTATAGTGGGAGAGGACTGTAATTCAATTAGCACTTTGGATTTAAATGTGAAATCCAGAACCAAAAAAATATGCCCATTATATTAGAGTTCATCATTCTACCAAATGTCGCTTGGATGTGACTATGGGTTGGCCTGCCACTGGTGGATCATGTGCATGGTATTGGAATTCATTGAACATTATTGATGTACAAGTTGAAATTGGTTAGGAACTAGAAAATATAAGGAAAATAGGGACCCGTCAGGATCATATTTCCTAAAGAGAGCATCATCCAACATATTTTCATTTCCTTTCTTGTAGATAATCTCATTATCATAGCCTAACATTTTTTTCACCCACTTTTTCTTCTCTAGCCAGGACAACCTTTGTTGCATGAAATATTTCAAGCTTCAAGAGTTTTTTTTAATCTTGGAATAATTCCACAATAATTAAGGATGACACATATCATTTTCATAAATAATAAGCAATGTTTCCTTCTCATAGGTGGGTTTTTCCAAGTTTATATCACATAATTTCTTAATAGTGAAATATAGGGCATCCCTCTTGCATTAACATAGCCCCAATCCCTTTTCCTCAGGAATCAAATTCCAAAACAAAAAGGCTTACTAAAGTCAGATAAGGTGAGTACGAGTGTAGTACACATAGCATATTTTAAGCTCAAAAATATTGTTTGGCCTCCTCATTTCAACTAAAGGCATTGTTTTTTAGTAATGTGGTGAGGGGAGATACAATTTTTACCATAATTATTGACAAAATTCATATAATAACAAGTTAGGGAGATAAATATACACAACCATTCTGAGTTTCATGGGGCGAGGCCAATTTTTCATCACCATAATTTTCTTAGGATCACCACACACACCCTCCCCACTAAGAATGTGTCCCAAATATGCCACCTTAGAAACACCAAAAGAAAATTTAGTAAAAATGAACAAAAACTAATAATTGGCGAGTTGTAAGAACTGATTCACGTGTGCCACCGAAGTTTTTTTGTAGACCAAGATGGCATCAAAGAATACTAGGACACAATGGTGTAGAAGGGGTCGAAATTTGTGGTTCATGAGGGTCTGAAAGTGGAAGGAACATTGAAAAGACCAAAAAGCATCACCAAAAAATCGTAATGACCGTCATGAATGTGTAAATAAATCTTAGGAATATTTGCTTCCTTCATGTGAATTTGGTGATAGACAGAGAAAAGATCAAGTTTCATGAATTATTGAGCTCAATGTATCACATATAAGAGATCATCAATGATTGTAATTGGAAATTGATCTTCGACTATCAAATTGTTAAGAACTCAAAAATTAAGACACATTCCCCAAGTGCCTTCTTTTTTAAGAACCATGATGACTAGAGAAAATTAGGGGCTTGTACTAAGATGAATGATACTGATAGCTAACAGATTTTAGACAATATTTTTTATTTCAATATTTTGGGAAAAAATGATCTTCATGTATGTGAAATGTTGTCTTTGGAATATATGTTTCCTTCATGCGAATTTGGTTATATCTAGAGAAAAGATCAAGTTTGGTGAATTATTGAGCTCCATGTAGCTCATCTAAGAGATCATTAATGATCTGAATGTGAAATTGTTCCCTCATCTAAGAGATCATCAATGACTGGAATGGGAAATTGTTCTTTGGTTGTCAAATTGTTAAGAACTCAAAAATTAGGACACATGCACCAAGTTCCTTCTTTTTTAAGAACCACAACGACTAGAGAAGAGTAGGGGTTTGTACTAGGTTGAATGATGCTACTAGCCAACAACTCTTGGATTCTATTTTTTATTTCATTCTTTTGGGAAAAAGGATGATTATATGGTCACACATTAGGTAGTTGGATATCAAAGAGTAGTGGGGTGCTATGATCATGCTCTCTATTACCCCTCATTTTGATAGGGGGTAACTCTAGTGAATTTATTCACTAAGCCTTGTATTTTTTAGCTTTGGACAATTGTGGTACTTGTTGATTTCATAAGAATTGATGGAAGATTTTGGTGTATTACTTTATGATATATAATCTTGTGCTGGAGTACCTTGTGTTTGAGGATGGCATTGGACTCATCCTAATTTTTGGGGCTTCTTCATAATTCACAATGTAGTCCACATTCCCCAAGGTAGGGGTCACATCCTCCAAGGCATAGATGAGCTATTTTCACTTGCATTTGTCACCTCTACACATGCCATGTTGAACATTCCAGAATTTGCTCCCATTTTATCCTCTTTTTACACTTGATTTGAGGGATAACTTACTCATTTGGAATTCATACTAGATGATGTGGGTTTTGTGACCAATTTTTGACTTGGAGGGTCACTTCCATGATTCAGGGAAGTGTCTTTGCTTGCGATATGGACATAGTCATGCCTTGAAGACATATTTGAGGAATTGTGAGTATGATTAGAGAAGATTTCCACTTCTTGGGGGTTATTTCATGAGATCATACCACCTTTGGAGGTTGGAAGTTGGCACATTTCTTACTTGGAGAACCACTTCACCATGATTTGGGGCTTATACCATGCATTTTAGGAGTAAACATCTCCCTTGAAGACCTCATATATGACATTTTTGATGTTATTTTGGAGAATCCACCCCTTTTGGAAGGGTTTATTTCATGATGTTGAGGACATTTTTCACCTAGGGTACTTGTACGTCCACATATAAGGAAGCGTAGGACTCTTCCATTTGACTTTGAGGAACTTATGGAGCATCTACAAACTTTAGTATGATCTTTGGATGCCAACATTGCATCTTGGATCCACATTCATCCTTCTTTAGGGGGGATGTCCTTTTCTTGGGGGTGTTATGTCACCTTGATCATTGTGCATGTGGCTTGACCACGTTATTTTATTGTTGTTTTAGAGTAATTAGTTATAGGTGAATTGTATTTTACATTTTTAGGCCTGCATATAAGGAATAACATGAGATAATATAATTTTATTTTAAAGGAAGTATATCATCACTCTATATAGAAAGATATGTACTTCCTCATTTGTACTCATGGTTGGATTTTTTGAGCTCTCACTCTTTGGAGCTTAGTTGACATGTCTTTTATTAGAGCATTTATGGTGTAAACGATTCTTTCTTTGTGGATGAATGTTTTACATTATTGAAGATTCTCTATCTTAGCTTTTATTTGGTGCATACAAATTAATGGTGGAATATTCAAGTCTTCTAAAAACATTCATTATTTATCCATTTGAGGGGTAAGTTTACCACTTGGAATGAATATTTTCTAGGGTTTCATTCTTTGTTTGTTGATTTGTCGATTATTTGGTTCCTTGTTATGTTTTTCCTTTGGTTCCCTATCAAGAGGTATTAAGTAACTTAATCAAAGCATATATTATTTTTTTGGTTAAAGTCTTTCATCAAGATTCCCTTATTGTAGACTTTGATATTCATTGTTGATCTTGATTGGGTGAGGGATAAATTTTCCTCTTGGAGCTGGCTATTTCTAGAGAGCATTCTTTGAGACCTTTGAGCATGTAGGAATTCCCATCCTTCTGAAAACTAGTGTATAATTATAGGAAATCCATGGTGATGGGGCCTAATGTTCTCAATCATTTAACATCTAATATAGTATCACATTCACCAATTTCAATACTAAACACTTGATTTTTCAAGGAATAATCACCCATTTCAAGTTTCACAATTTCACATTGGCCTCCACATTTCATAGATCCATCATTAGCAATCATAATGTAAAAGTTGTTAACAACATGGATATAACAACGTGTTTCTCGGGAAATGTGATGATGAAGGAAATTATGGGTGACTCCATTGTTGATTAACATGATAACATTCCTATTATTTATGTAGCCAACCAAATTTAATATCCTAGAAGAAGCAACATCGATCAAAGCATGAAGATATATTTGGGGTTCTTCACCTGATTGGTTAGGAAGAGGAACTTCCTTGGTAGAAGGGATGAATTCCTCCTAAGTATTTACATCAAATTCATCATTAGAAATGTCCTAAAAATGGCCACAAAATAACTTTTGCTCTTTATATTTATTCCCTAGATAATATTTTTCTTCAGAGTTCTATCAAAGAACTTTCAGTTGGCATGTTTCCATTTTGTTTTATGTCAACTTGTGGACCTTGAGGGGTGGAGCATGTTGTTGCAGAGCCACCACATTTTGGCATGGATGTTGAGAAAAGTTGGAGTGTTTGGATAATGCATATGATACAACTTTTGCATGATGAGCAAGTTGCATGGCCTCCAACCAAGTAGCAGGGTGGTTCATCTCCACTTGAGATTTGATTTCCTACTTAATACTACTAATAAATCATTTCTTAGAAAAAAATTTAGTTAAATTTTCTTTTCTAACAACCAAATATTCAAAAACATCAATACATTATTCCTCCATTGTGGTTTGGATCAATTTGGTAAGCTGGCCCAAAAGGTTAGTATCTATGATAAAATAAAGCTTTCACAAAGTAATTCCATGTATCGAAACTTTGATATGCTTTCTTAGGCCACTACCAATGTTCCCTATCCAAATAGATGACACTAATTTAGACTTTTAAGAGGTCACCCACTAAGGATAGATGATACTAATTTAGAGTTTTAAGAGGTCAGCCACTATGGATAGATGATACTAATTTAGAGTTTTAAGAGGTCATCCACTAAGGCATGAAGACAAAAGAAGTGATTCATTTATTTAGAGTTTTAAGAGGTCGTCCACTATGGCATGAAGACAAAAGTAGGGATTCATTTGTTCAACCCAACTTGTCAAATCCAACCCATCCAAATTATTCAGATAAGCTTTAGAGAAGTGAGGCATCATATTATAGGCACAATAAAAAAATCAGTGGTCATTATTGTGACCTTCTTCCTCATCAATGTGCTTACCCTTATGGGAGTCTTCACTTGAGAAATTGTCACCCTCATTGGGTTAACACTTTAATGTTTCAATTTGATCAAAACAGAGGATGACTTACACAATGAGGGAAGATTCTTACACTTTAATGTTTCAATTTGATCAAAACAAAGGATGACTTACACAATGAGGGAAGACATGTTGGTTTCCATTGTGTTGACTAAGTGAGTCTGTTCATTGACTGAGAGAGAGAATGAACCATTTTCTTTACCTTCTCCATGGTTGAAATGTTGCATGTGTGTGTCATGGGACCATGGGGTACACCCAAGGTTTTATCCCATAGATAAACTAACACAATTAGTGTCTTAAGAGGAATTCGTGGAGAGGGGTTACAAGCAACGATAATGACAAGTCAAAAGAAAATATTTTCTATAGAGTGACATCACAATGATTAGCATCATGCAAGGAGTCTTTTGAGCTCTAGATCTCCCTCAATGGTGTTGGCAATCCTAAGTCTTTATTTTCTTAAATCCAAGATGAGTATTACTCCCTTTGGAGTATTACTTCCACATTACAGTAGTGGATGAATTCCTAGATTCTTCATATTGCAAAATAGGTAGGCATTTCAGTGATTGTGTTGCAAAATCTAGGGTTTGCAAGGAGAGGATATGGTTTACAGGGTCCTAAGGAAAATGGATTGTCAAGTGCTACAACTATATGATATACCGGAGGCTTTTCAATAATCGTTACACTCAATTGAATTTTTCATGGAACCAAGGAGGATAGAATATATCCTTAGTCCTAATACTTTATTCTCCATTACATGAGAGTGATCTCCTTGAATGTCATTCTTGGTGTACTAGCATATTTTCAATAATGGTTACACTCAATTGAATCTTTCATTGCACTAAGTAAGGAGGATAGACCATATCCTTAGTCCTACTACTCTGCTCCCCATTACATGAGAGTAGTGTCATTCTTGGTGTACTATAAAAACATGATGCTTGAAAAGATTATGTGACGTGGTTTTTAGGTGTTCCTAGGGGGCTTGCGATATACCTGAAAGTATGTGAAAGATGAAGTCATATATAGATGCTATTTGTTGTGGTATTTTGGTACTACCATGAATAGGTACCCACAAATGCTACAAAGATATTTGACCAAGTGTTGCCTCTTGTATTTTCTACATATATTCGTCCACAACCACAAGTTTACCCATTGAATAATAGATCTCTATGTTATTTAAAAATGTTAAATGTTAGAACACATATCTAGCCTTAAAAAATAATTCTAAAACTATTAAATAAAACCATTGATAATAGATCTTTGTGTTATTTAAAGATTTTAGAACACATCTCTAGCCTTAAAAAAAAATCAAATTCTAAAACTAGAGGATTGGTACAAGAAAGTGTTAAGTGATTGCATTGAAGAATTCTAAAACTATTGAATAATACCCATTGAATAATAGATTTCTATGTTATTTAAAAATGTTACTGAACATATATCTAACCTTAAAAAAGAATTCTAAAACATGAATTCTAAAACTATTGAATAAAACCATTGAATAATAGATCTTTGTGTTATTTAAAGTTTTTAGAACACATTTCTAGCCTTAAAAAAAATTCAAATTCTAAAACTAGAAAATTGGCACAAGAAAGTGTTAAGTTATTTCACTTGAAGAATTCTAAAACATTGAATAAAACTATTGAATAATAGATCTTTGTGTTATTTAAAGATTTTAGAGCACATCTCTAGCCTTAAAAAAATTCAAATTCTAAACTATTGAATAATACTATTGAATAATAGATCTCTGTGTTATTTAAAAATTTTAGAACACATCTCTAGCCTTAAAAAAAAATCAAATTCTAAAACTATTCAATAAAACTATTGAATAATAGATCTCTGTGTTATTTAAATTTTTTAAAACACATCTCTAGCTTTAAAAAAATAAAAATTCAAATTCTAAAATTAGAACTAGAGGATCGACACAAAAAAGTGTGAAGTGATTTCACTTGTACTCTAAGTGAAAGAGAAATAGTGTAATAAACTTAATATTGAGAACTAAGTGAAAGCGAAATAGTGTAAGAAACTTAATATTCAAAGCAAGAGCAAAATAGAGGATTGACACAAAATTCAAATTCTAAAACTAGAGGATTGGCAAAAGAAAGTGTTAAGAAAATGCTAAGTGATTTCACATGTAGTATAAGTGAAAACGAAATGGTGTAAGAAAATGTTAAGTGATTTCACATGTAGTATAAGTGAAAGCGAAATGGTGTAAGAAACTTAATATTCAGAGCAAGAGCAAAATATATCAACCTTATTATAAGTGAAACTTAATATTCAGATAAAATATTAAGAGTAAGAGAAAAATACGTCAACCCTATTATTAATATTCAGAGAAAAATAGACCAACACTGCTATAAGTGAAACTTAATATTCAGAGTAAAATAGACCTAAAAAAATATCATAAGATAATATAATTTTTTTAAATCATTATATTTATGAAAAATTTTCTAATCTTACCATATTAAAATATTTTGAAATCTAATTTGATTAGATTTATGAAGATTATTATAAGATCATAAATTTATTTAAATGTGTTTTAAATTAAAATTAAAAACTAAGATTATATTTATGAAAAATATTCTAATTTTATAATATTTTGAAGTTTAACTCGAATAGATTTATAAAAATTATTCTAAAATCACAAATGGAAAATATTCTAATATTACAATATTTTAAATATTTTGAAGTCTAGCTTCAGTAGATTTATAAAGATTATTCTACCACCATAAATTTCTTTAAAATTTGTTGTAGACTAAGATTAATATTTTGAAGTCTAAGATTAATATTTTGTCTTTAAATGTGTTGTAGACTTAAATTAATATTTTGATTCTTTAAATATGTTGTAGATTAAGATTAAAGACTAAAATTAATATTTTGAAGTCTAAATCTATTGTAGACTAAGATTGATTTATTTCTTTAAATCTATCTTACACTAAGATTAAGATTAATATTTTGAAGTAGATGTATGAAGAATGACTAGATTTATTTCTTTAAATCTGTTGTACACTAAGATTAAGATTAATATTTTGAAGTAGATTTATGAAGAATGACTAGATTTATTATAAATCTGTTGTATACTAAGATTGTACACTAAAATTAAGATTAATATTTTGAAGTAGATTTATGAAGAATGACTAGATTTATTATAAATCTGTTGTATACTAAGATTGTACACTAAGATTAAGATTAATATTTTGAAGTAGATTTATGAAGAATGACTAAATTTATTTCTTTACACTAAGATTAAGATTAATATTTTGAAGTAGATTTATAAAGATTAATATTTTGAAGTCTAGCTTGACTAGATTTATGAAGAATGACTAGATTTATTTCTTTAAATTTGTTGTACACTAAGATTGTATACTAAGATTAAGATTAGTATTTTGAAGTAGACTTATGAAGAATGACTAGATTTATTTCTTTAAATTATACAGTAAGATTAAGATTAATATTTTGAAGTAGATTATCCCCCTAGGTGTAGAACAGTGGGTAACAGAGTGTTTGTTAAGGCACTTAGTGATGTTAAAGTCACCAGTTCCAAACCTAGTCTCACATGTCACTGACAAACTAACAAAAAAAATAAAATATTTTGAAGTAGATTTATGAAGAATGATTAGATTTATTTCTTTAAATCTATTGTACACTAAGATTAAGATTAATATTTTGAAGTAGATTTATGAAAAATGACTACATTTATTTCTTTAATCTGTTGTACACTAAGATTAAGATTAATATTTTGAAATAGATTTATTTCTTTAAATATGTTTTACACTAAGATTAAGATTAATATTTTGAAGTAGAAGTAGATTTATGAAGACTCACTAGATTTATTTCTCTAAATCTGTTGTACACTAAGATTAAAATTAATATTTTGAAATAGATTTATTTCTTTAAATCTGTTGTACACTAAGATTAAGATTAATATTTTGAAGTAGAAGTAGATTTATGAAGAATGACTAGATTTATTTCTTTTAATCTCTTGTACACTAAGATTAAGATTAATATTTTGAAATCTAGATTTATGAAGATGATTAAGATTAATATTTTGAAATCTTGATTAGATTTATGAAGATTTATTTATTTAAATCTGTTATACACTAAGATTAATATTCATATTTTGAAATCTAGCTTGATTTATGAAGATTAAGATTAATATTTTGAATTCTAGCTTGATTAAATTTAAGAAAATTAAAGCTATATTTATGAGAATATTCTTGGAAAATAATCAATTTTAATATTTCATAAAAATAAGTCCATTAATATGAACAAATTGTCTGAAAGTTGTCTAGTTTATTGATTAATATTTTCTTGGAAAATAATTAATTTTAATATTTCATAGAAATAAGTACATTAACGTGAATAAATTGTTTGAAGGCTGATTTCATTGATTAATATTTTTTTGAAACATAATTAATTTTAATATTTCATAGAAATAAGTCCATTAATGTGAACAAATTGTCAAATTGTTTGAAGAATGACTCTTCCATTGATTAATATTTTTTTGGAAAATAATTAATTTTAATATTTCTTAGAAATAAATCCATTAATGTGAACAAATTGTTTGAATAATATTTTATTGAAAAATAATTAATTTTAATATTTCATAGAAATAAATCCATTAATGTCAACAAATTGTTTGAAAGTTGAATCATCCATTGATTAATAATTCATTTTAATATTTCATAGAAATAAATCCATTAATGTGAAAAAATTGTTTGAAGGCTCACTAATTCATTGATTAATATTTTTTTGGAATATAATTAATTTTAATATTTGGAATATAATTAATTTTAATATTTTATAGAAATAAATCTATTAATGTAAACAAATTGTTTGAAGGCTGACTAATCCATTGATTAATATTTTCTTGGAACATAATTAATTTTAGTATTTCATAGAAATAAGTCCATTAATGTGAACAAATTGTTTGATTAATATTTTCTTGAAACATAATTAATTCTAATATTTCATAGAAATAAGTCCATTGATTAATATATTTTTTAATATTTCATAGAAATAAATCCATTGATTAATAAGTCCACTAATTAATATTGTTTTGGAACATAATTAATTCTAATATTTCATAGAAATAAGTCCATTGATTAATATTTTTTTAGAACATAATTAATGTTAATATTTTATAGAGAAAAAAAGAAATAAGTCCATTGATTAATATTTTTTTTAATATTTCATAGAAATAAATCCATTGATTAATATTTTTTTGCAACATAATTAATTTTAATATTTCATTGAAATAAGTGTATGAATTAATATTTTTTTGGAATATAATTAATTTTAATATTTCATAGAAATAACTCCATTGATTAATATATTTTTGTAACATAATTAATTTTAATAAAAATAAGTCTATTGATTAATATTTTTTTGAAACATAATTAATTTTAATATTTCATAAAAATAAATCTATTAATGTGAAAAAAAAAGTCCATTCATTAATATTTTTTTAATATTTCATAAAAATAAGTCTCTTAATGTGAAAAAAAATAATTCCATTAATTAATAAGTCTATTGATTAATATTTCTTTGAAACATAATTAATTAATATTTCATAGAAATAAATCTATTAATGTAAACAAATAGTTTAAAGGCTTACTAGTCCATTGATTAACCATTGATTAAATAGTTTGAAGGTTGACTAGTCCATTGATTGACCATTGATTAATCTATTGACTCCTTTATTGATTAATATTTTCCGATTAGATTTACGAAGATTATTCATTAATGTGAACAAATAGTTTGAAGGTTGACTCATCCATTGATTAATCCATTGAAATTTAGACTGATTAGATTTATGCAGTTTGTTCATTAATGTGAACAAATAGTTTGAAGGCTGATTCGTCCTTTGATTAATTCATTGAATAGTACTCTTCTATTGATTAATATTTTGAAATCTAGTTTGACTAGATTGATTAATATTTTGAAATCTAGCTTGACTAGATTTATGAAGATTATTTTTGGAATATAATTAATTTTAAGTCTAGTAGATTTATGAAGATTATTGGTTAATGTAAATAAATAGTTTGAAGGCTGACTCATCCATTAATTAATCCATTTATTAGAACTCCTCCATTGATTAATATTTTGAAATCAATATTTTGAAATCTAGCTTGATTAGATTGATTAATATATTTTGAAATCTAACTTGATTAATATTTTGAAATCTAGCTTGACTAAATTTATGAAGATTATTCTTGAAACATAATTAGATTTATGAAGATTATTCTTGAAACATAATTAATTTTGTCATCCATTGATTATGACTCCTCCATTGATTAATATTTTGAAATTAGGACTCCTTCATTGATTAATATTTTGAAATTATTGATTAATATTTTGAAATCTAACTTGACTAGATTGATTAATATATTTTGAAATCTAACTTGATTAATATTTTGAAATCTAGCCTGAAGAGATTGATTAATATATTTTGAAATCAATATTTTGAAATTTAACTTGACTAGATTGATTAATATATTTTGAAATCTAGCTTGACTGGATTTATGAAGATTATTCTTGAAACATAATTAGATTTATGAAGATTTATGAAGATTATTCTTGAAACATAATTAATTTTATCATCCATTGATTAAGACTCCTCCATTGATTAATATTTGAAACATAATTAGATTTATGAAGATTTATGACGATTATTCTTGAAACATAATTAATTTTATCATCCATTGATTAGGACTCCTCCATTGATTAATATTTTGAAATTAGGAATCCTTCATTGATTAATATTTTGAAAATATTGATTAGATTGATTAATATATTTTGAAATTAACTTAATATTTTGAAATCAATATTTTGAAATCTAGCCTTGAAATCAATATTTTGAAATATATCATAAAGAGATTGATTAATATATTTTGAAATCTAACTTGACTAAAATAATTAATATATTTTAAAATCAATATTTTGAAATCTAACTTGATTAATATTTTAAAATCTAGCTTGACTAGATTAATATATTTGGAAATCTAACTTATTAATATTTTAAAATCTAACTTGACTCTAGATTAATATATTTGGAAATCTAACTTAATATTTTGAAATCAATATTAATATATTTTGAAATCAATATTTTGATTGAAATCTAATTTGATTGATTAACATTATTTGAAATCTATTGATTAATATATTTGATTATTATATTTTGAAATCTAGCCTAATATTTTGAAATCAATATTAATATATTTTGAATTCAATATTTTGATTGAAATCTAGCTTGAGTAGATTGATTAATATATTTTGAAATATTTTGAAATTAGATTGATTAATATATTTTGAAATCAATATTAATATTTTGAAATCAATATTTTGATTGAAATTTAGCTTGAGTAGATTGATTAATATATTTTGAAATATTTTGAAATTAGATTGATTAATATATTTTGAAATATTTTGATTGAAATCTAGTTTGAGTAGATTGATTAATATATTTTGAAATATTTTGAAATTAGATTGATTAATATATTTTGAAATTAGATTTTTTTTTTTTTAAGTAAAAAGAGTTGGAACCTATTATATTACTATGCACTGAATACATATATGTTAGTGATGCCAATTGTCCCGCCTGAGCAGGAAACCAGGACAGCTGGGCATCCTTGTCCATGTGTCACCAGGTTTGCAAAATAAGAAAAATAAACAAAATTGACGCTGCTACGTCCTGCCCGAAAAAAACCAGGACTAGCAGGCAGAAGTATGGAATTGGTTCGTTCACCTAGAGATAAGAAAAATTGATAACTAGCTATCCTAAGGCATAAACTGTAATAACCAAACCAAAAACAAAGTCTAGGTCTGAGCATTAAGTAACCTCTGAACCAGGATATTTGTCTTCGTCCACGGAATGCCTCCATCGTGCTGGAAATGAGTAGGCACGCGCGCAAGTCGGACATTGTTGCTTTGGCGTAGCTCTAGAATGAGCTGCAAAGAACATGTCGAGCCGCTGATCCATTCGCGCGAGGCAGAAGACCTGATCTTCCAGCAGATTTCTCATCTTGAAGACGAGATTGAGATATCCCCAGTCAACTGAAGGTGGCTGTTCCGGGCAGTGGCTGTCCATAAACTCCTCGCTGGTGGCCGCTTTTGCTTCCTGCGTTTTGTGCCCCTCCGCTTCCCTGGTGGGTTTGGGAGGAACCTCTTCTCCCACATAGCAAGGGGAGTAAGGCTTCTCTACACTGATGTCACGGGGGTCGAGCATGCTGCTTGCCGGCTGTGGATTGCTAACCGAGCCAAAGTGCGAGCGTGGATTCCAATTCTCCGGTACCATGAACAAGGTATGCTCAGGAGGGCTTTCCAGGCCTCCTTCCGGGATTACCTCCTCAACATACGCCATTGGAGGTGTGCATGGCCTGTGCTTGCGCCTCGTGGCGGCCATCACCATTGCTTTCTCAAAATTCTCCTTCCGCTTGCGCCGCGACTCCGCTGTATACCACGCCGCTCCCCTTCGCGGTTTCCCTTTGATGCGTGGCATGCTAAGGTTCCAGTGGATTATTCGGGTGCTGGCAACTGGAGTCGATTTGCTGCTGAGGGTGGGCGAGGTGACCAAGAGCGACCACCGCTCTAGTGGACCGGGAGAGAGACTGCAACAATGCTGGTGCGTCTGTGGAGCGAAGGTCTTCGGGAGCGACCTGCTGCCTGGACTAGTAACTCGAACAATAAGCGCGAATTCCAAACCATTCTCCATAACTAAAACCATCACCGCCTCCATTAAAGTCTGCTGGATAGTGCGGGTACCCTTCCCTTGCGTGAGGGGCCTCGTCTGTTAAATGCTCCTGCACGTAAACATGCCAAGTTAATGCCCGAGGTGATGTGAACTGGTGGATGCATTAACACTGCGTCTCGGCTCCCTCCCACGTGGCAGCATCGTGCCCCGTGTCACCCCATCTGGGGACTATTTTGAAATTAGATTGATTAATATATTTTGAAATCAATATTTTGATTGAAATCTAACTTGAGTAGATTGATTAATATATTTTGAAATTAGATTGATTAATATATTTTGAAATATTTTGAAATCAGATTGATCAAAAATCAGATTGATTAATATATTTTGAAATCAGATTGATTAATATATTTTGAAATCAGATTGATTAATATATATATTTTATATTTTGAAATTTGATTAATATATTTTGAAATCAGATTGATTAATATATTTTGAAATTTATTGATTAATATATTTTAAAATTTGATTAATATATTTTGAAATATTTTGAAATCTATTAATTAATATATTTTGAAATCAGATTGATTAATATATTTTGAAATCTAGCTTATTTTCAGATAATTGATTAATATATTTCGAAATCTAAATTCACTAGATTTTTATGAAGATTATTCTTGAAACATAATTAATTTTAATTAATATATTTTGAAATCAGATTGATTAATATATTTTGAAATCTAACTTATTTTCAGATAATTGATTAATATATTTTGAAATCTAAATTGACTAGATTTTTATGAAGATTATTCTTGAAACATAATTAATTTTAATTAATATATTTTGAAATCAGATTGATTAATATATTTTGAAATCTAGCTTAATTTCAGATAATTGATTAATATATTTTGAAATCTAACTTGACTAGATTTTTATGAAGATTATTCTTGAAACATAATTAATTATTTTTATGAAGATTATTCTTGAAACATAATTAATTATTTTGAAGATAATTGATTAATATATTTTGAAATTTAAATTGACTAGATTTTTATGAAGATTATTCTTGAAACACAATTAATTTTAATTAATATATTTTGATTTTTATGAAGATTATTCTTGAAACATAATTAATTATTTTTATGAAGATTATTCTTGAAACATAATTAATTATTTTGAAGATAATTGATTAATATATTTTGAAATCTAAATTGACTAGATTTTTATGAAGATTATTCTTGAAACACAATTAATTTTAATTAATATATTTTGATTTTTATGAAGATTATTCTTGAAACATAATTAATTATGTTTATGAAGATTATTCTTGAAACATAATTAATTATTTTGAAGATAATTGATTAATATATTTTGAAATCTAAATTGATTAGATTTTTATGAAGATTATTCTTGAAACATAATTAATTTTAATTAATATATTTTAATTTTAATTAATATATTTTGATTTTTATGAAGATTATTCTTGAAACATAATTAATTATGTTTATGAAGATTATTCTTGAAACATAATTAATTATTTTGAAGATAATTGATTAATATATTTTGAAATCTAAATTGATTAGATTTTTATGAAGATTATTCTTGAAACATAATTAATTTTAATTAATATATTTTGAAATCAGATTGATTAATATATTTTGAAATCTATCTTAATTTCAGATAATTGATTAATATATTTTGAAATTTAACTTGACTAGATTTTTATGAAGATTATTCTTGAAATATAATTGATTAATATATTTTGAAATCTAACTTGACTAGATTTTTATGAAGATTATTCTTGAAACATAATTAATTATTTTTATGAAGATTATTCTATTTTTATGAAGATTATTCTTGATTATTTTTATGAAGATTATTCTTGAAACATAATTAATTATTTTTATGAAGATTATTCTTGAAACATAATTAATTATTAATTATTTTTATTCTTGATTATTCTTGAATATTTTTATGAAGATTATTCTTGAATATTTTTATGAAGATTATTCTTGAATATTTTTATGAAGATTATTCTTGAATATTTTTAATTTTAAGATTTTTATGAAGATTATTTTTATGAAGATTATTCTTGAAACATAATTAATTTTAAGTCTTTGATAATAGATACGAAGTGTATTTCATAGAAATAAGTTGTGAACAAATTGTTTGAAGGCTGACTCGTCAATTAATGTGATCAAATTGTTTTAAGGCTGACTCGGAATGAATGTGAGCAAATTGTTTTAAGGCTGACTCGGAATGATATAAGTAACCATGAAAATAAATAAATAGAAATAAGTTGTGAATGAATGTGAGCAAATTGTTTTAAGGTTGACTCGGAATGACATAAGTAACAATGAAAATAAATAAATAGAAATAAGTTGTGAACATATTGTTTGTAGGCTTACTCGTTCATTAATGTGAGCAGATTGTTTTAAGGCTGACTTGGAATGATATAAGTAACAATATAAATAAATAAAGAACATGATTCTTTTTCACAAGAATAGTACTCGTTTATCAATTCTTTGTATAGGCAAACTTCATTTATCAATCCTTTGTATAGGCAAACTTCAGGACTTGGGTAGATATAGTTAAGATAATCTATCTTGTTCAGCCTTTGTAAATTATCAAAAGTTCAGCCTTTGTAAATTATCAAAAATATTTCTGGATACACAGAAAAAATACGCAAACTGCAAACACCATAAATAGCGGAACCCAAGATCTGCATAACTCCATTAAACATGTATAGAGGGAGACACTTCAAAAAATCAAATCTACAGTGTGTCAAATATTCTAAGTATCATGTAGAGAGACAGACAATCATCTTCAGAGTCTAATATTCTGATTCATCTACTTGTAGTTATTATAGACAGAAATGTGAGAATTATTACATTTTTTCCTTCACAAGCCAAGGGAAGCCAAACTACAGATATAGGCTAAGCATGGCACGGCACGGCAGTCGTCCTCAGTTGTCCTATTTTCCGTCGCTACCACCAAAGGGACTCTTCACAGCGTCCATGACACTCTGCGTAGCACCCTTCACTGTGTCCCCCGCCTGCATTGCCATTTGACACTCAATCAACTTCAATACATTCAAAACCAAAATGAACTTTTAAATTTGATAATTAATCAGCTCTTGGAAACCTAGCGGTACATTATTTTATAATAAAATTATCAAAAACCTGTTGGAAGAAAGAGCCAGTTTGTTCCTTCCCCTGTTGGGCTGTACCCATGGCCGACTGACCCATTCCCTTGGTCGCGTCCATGGCCGACTGACCCATTCCCTTGGTCTCTTCTGTCGCCTGAGAAGCCTTCTCCTGAGTAATGTCCTTCATCCCCTTCGCATTACAAAATATAGAATACCAATAACAGTAAAATCGTCAATAATAAAATACAAAATATACAATGACAATAACAGTGAAATCGTCAATAACAAGTTTTTAGAACATTAGAGAAGAGAATGAGAGTACAAATAACAGTGGTAATTAGAGAGATTGTTACTTGGGCTGATTGTTGAGCTTGTCCAGCCTTTTCCTGGCCGTATTGCTTGTACTGATCCGCCATCTGGATGAATAAATGTAGATCGATCGACCTCTTCAACTTTGATGCAACTGTGCAACGCTGCGATAAGATTGCGTTGAAAACAATGGAAAGCAGGATCCCTTATAAATATGAGTGCGCAGTCGCCTCAGATTGATTGACACCTCTCCTTATGTGACACCGCGCGGGACAGATGTCGCGGAAACATTGAGGGAGTGTCCCACACAGATAGAAATAGATACGTGGACACTAAGGAAGAATATTGAGTAAACGGTGGGGCGTGTTCTCTACGTTTGCCTAATTATTTTTCAAGTGAAAAACAGAGGTTTTTTCAGTAGTGATTTGAATAGGAGTACTTTGTCAGAACAATGTCTACATGAAAGGAGTGTGAAGAGATGGGAGGAGAGCTATTTATGTGAATCAGATAGATAGGTATAGATAGTTATTTCTATAATTCAGAAGATATAAGAATAGATAGGTATTTCTATAATTCTGAAGAAAGAGGGAGGAAGGAAGATATAAGAGAAAAGAGAGACGAAATTGAATATATTTTAGAGAAGATATAAGAATAGATAGGTATTTCTATCATTGAGAAGAAAGAGGGGGAAGGAAGATATAAGATAAAAGAGAGACAAAATTGAATATATTTAGATAGAGATAAAAAGGTATTTATGTTGTTATTTTCTTACCAAGGTTTAATTTATAATAAGTGTATTAATATAATGCTTTGATTGACCTTATACCCTAAATATTTTAGGGTTTATGGTGGATAACATTTTGGAAATAAGGAAAGTAAATAAAAAATTGTTTTCATTCTCAATGAAATTCAAATCCCATCCACTTAACTCTAGTGGAGGGAAATTCAAATCCCACCCACTTAACTCTAGTCTAGGGTGAGAAAGAAAATTCTAGATTAAAAACAACTGAAAACCAAATCCACCTTAATTAATAATAAGGTAAATTGAAGTGAGATAGATTGACATTCCATTAATTTAATTTAGTCAAATTAGGTAATCATAAGACATTAATACATTGATAATAGGCCAACTCTATCCATCATGCACTAAGTCATATTGACTTAGTGCATAACTTTTGTGTCAGTTTAAGTATAAGTATTAATACATTGATAATAGGCCAACTCTATCCATCATGCACTAAGTCAATATGACTTAGTGCATAACTTTTGTGTCAGTTTAAGTATAAGTACAGGCCTAGTGGATATAAGATGGATGAACATGAGTCATTAGCCATGACTTGTAATGAAATATTACCTGGGAAGGAAGCATCTATACCCAAACTCAAATTAGGAGATAGAGTTTACGTGAAAGCTTCAGAAGAGAAACATTTTTCTCGTTCAAATAATTGAAATTCCTATTAAAACAAAAGCTATGAGAAGAGAAAAATGCTATGTTCATAAGAGAAACATTTTTTTTTGGTTCAAATAACTGAAATTCCTATTAAAGCAAAAGCCCTCTATGAGTGTGGCGGGTCTCATGTGAAAAAAATCTAATAAAAACAATATTTTTCAAATAGATATCTGAAAAATCTAAAAAAACAATATTTTTCAAATAAATATCTGAAATTAAGATTAATCTAAATTAAAACAATATTTTTCAAATAAATATCTGAAAATATCTGAAATTAAGATTAAAACAAAAGCCCTCTATGAGTGTGGCAGGTCTCATGTGAAAAAAATCTAATAAAAACAATATTTTTCAAATAGATATCTGAAAAATCTAAAAAAACAATATTTTTCAAATAAATATCTGAAATTAAGATTAATCTAAATTTGGTGATCAAATTAATTTTTTTTTTTTTTTGACAAATATTTGAAATTGCAATTAAGTCTATGTTTTTAGGAATAGTAGGTTTTGAAAAAATACATTCAGAGTGAGTTATTTTAAGTGGTGTAACTTTCTTTGAATAAGTGTAATAATTCAGCGCACATTCTAGAGTGAGTTATTTTAGGTGGTGTAACTTTTTTTGAATAAGGGTGATGATTCAGTCCACATTCTAAGATAACAATCAATAAATATCTTTACTGATATTGCTGAATTTTTTTTTAATAAAAACAATATTTTTCAAATAGATATATGAAAAATCTAAAAAAACAATATTTTTCAAATAAATATTTAAAATTAAGATTAATCTAAATTTGGTAATCAAATAAATTTTTTTTGACAAATATTTGAAATTGCAATTAAGTCCATTGTTTTTAAGAATAGTAGGTTTTGAAAAAATACCTTCAGAGTGAGTTATTTTAGGTGGTGTAACTTTCTTTGAATAAGTGTAATGATTCAGCCCACATTCTAGAGTGAGTTATTTTAAGTGGTGTAACTTTCTTTGAATAAGGGTGATGATTCAACCCACATTCTAAGATAACAGTCAATAAATATCCTTACCGATATTGCTGAAATTGACAACTAAACTAGGTTTTACCATTTTCAAAAAGGCTTAGCCTAAACTTTATATGAAATGATTTTTTGAGACAATATTTTGTGAAAACATTTATTTGGCAAAAAAATCCATTTCATAGAACAATTAAAGAAAGTCTTTTCAAAAATACTTCCAATACATTTTTAAATAATATTTTTCAAATAAATAACTTAAATTAATTAAAACAAAATAGAGTAGTCTAAAGGTTTTTTTTGGGCATTTTTTTGTCACTTTTTCAGTTTAATTTTGTTGGAAATTTGGTGATAAATAGTTGAATTTGCAGATTTGAGTGACTAAGTTTGTATAATCAGAGTGTCCCAAGGGTTTTTCAGCAGGCTGAATTAAATGCATTCATAAAAGCAATTTAAACAACAGAAAATAGAGATTTTGTCCAAATTTACATCTCCTTCTTACCAGTTCCTGTTTTTGTCAGAAAACTCAAAAGGTAAAACCTTTAGCCAATACCAAAACATGGCTAACAATAACCAGCCTGTTCTGCAGCATTCAATGCTGTGGCTAACAATAACCAGCCTGTTGTGCAGCATTCAATGTTGTGGCAGCTGGTGTATATATCATAAGATTATTTTGATATATATGCCAATATATATCCCAAAATATATATCCCAAAATGTATATAAAATATATTCTCACTATGTATATAGTGTATATATGTCAAAAATGATATATATTCCAAGATGTATATACCTTCCAAGATGTATATACCATAGATATGCCAAGATGTATATACCATATATATGCCAAGATGTATATACCATATATATGTATATACCACCTGCAGCAGCATTGAATGTTGCGCAGCAGGCTGGTTATTGTTGGCAGTGAAAGTATGCGAGTTATTGTTGGTTATTGTTGGCAATTGTTGGCAGTGAAAGTATGCCAGTTATTGTTGACGGTGAAAGTATGCCCAGTGCAGTGCAGTGTGAGCCCGTAGCAGCTTGGCTGAAAGGTAGTCGACCAGTCGTCGAGCACCCCAAGGACGATTGTTAAGCTCTCGTCAGTGCGTCACTGATTCACTGATTCCCTGGTTTAAAAAAAAATAAAAAAATATGCCCAGTACAAATCACCCGCCGGTTATTTCATATGGTTGGGACAATTATGAGAACGTGAGTTTTGAATCCTCGACGACCTGGTTAGCCAGATCCATGGCTCATACTCTTTACCCTTTTTCACACCCATGGGGTTTATAAGCACTACGCTGGTCGGAAAACTTTTTGGTTAGCTGCCTGAAAATAGTATTTGAAAACAGTACTTTCGCGAGAAAACATCCAAAAAAAAATAATGTTAGGGTAGCGCCCTTATACTATTCTCCCCTAACTGGGAACACCATAGGAAACGATCAACTATGTTCTTAAATGTCTAAATCTGCATATGGATAGAGATATTTCTATTATTACGTGTTCACGCTGCCATTTTCTATTTGCAGCGTGAGACTGGATCTCCTGTAGCACGGCCTACAAAAGTTGAAACCCTTACTGTTATTATTGACATATTCTGCGGAACATCATGAATTTAAAGAGTCGGATTTGCTTACTAAACAGGGGATCGACTCTGGAGTACTCAAAATAGGGTTCACCATGAGACTAAAACTTTTGCTTTAAATTTTTTTTAGAAAATAAATAAAAAAAAATAATTTCAAAAAAATTGTCGCCGCCCATCCATGATGGGTTTTCACACATTGGAATTCGGATTCACATAAATTAAAGAATCCCATACCTTCATCTCTTGTACATACTGGTCAGAGCCCAATGGATAGCGTATTCCAGGCTGCCTGTACCGCGATCTGACTGCAAACCTAAAATTGTAGGAGTTGTTATCATCTGAGCGAACACCGCCAAAATGTTTCCTCAAAGAATTTTCACCACAAAAATCCTATAATACCTGAATTAGGCATGTAGTGTCTATCTACTATTCCGCATAACCCATTTTTGATCGTCATATACTTCATAGATATTATTTTAGGTCTCACATATTGCTCGAGTAATCCTGAGGTCTTGATGTACTCTTCTATAATTCTGGCAGCCATTAGAGCTACCCAAATAGAGTTGAAATATTATTTAGAGAATGATATACATCCCAGTTCTAACTTTCCCAACATCATCTTCCTTTGGATGTTATTGGGACTACCGTCACAGTTCGCAATTTATCGAGGGTCTGCCACGATCATCCTTTCTATACCAATATCAACACTTGCTGGCTGAAGGATCAATGACAGGTGCCAACAGAACGCTACTTAAAATGATACTTGGCAGCATCCAAGGGATGGCTATCTCCACTGGTTGACATTCTTCTGCGGGTGGCAAAGTAATAGGTTCATTGGCTATTTACGGTGAAGTGGCAATTCAATGGAAACCATACTGTAACATTGAAGTTGCCTGTGTCATTCCCTGGTTGAACTCATAAGAGGCATGTTTTCCTGCTACGTGATAAAACCTGTCATTAAGCACGTTCGAAAGCTGATCAACGTTAATATATGTATAAATGTAGCAAACGTATACTAGTAAAATTACGAGACACTATGGAGAACGTGTAAGGCAGAATAAAATGAAAAAGTACAACGCATATATCCTAGTCATAGGCATTAGCAATTGTCCCAAAGTTGTAAAAGCCTATGGATTCAGTACTGTTAAAGACCATTATAGGAGTGAAGGTGATCGAGCTATTGCCAATTGGGCAGATGAAGAAAGTATGAAGGGATGAAGATTAAGCGAGTCATTAATAATGGGAAGCAACAAAGGATGTACAAAGATATGATAGGAATTATATTTGAAGACTTTATGTATTTTTGATGTATATATATTTGAATACCTGTATGTATTTTTATGTATATGTATTGAAAATTGTGACTAACAGTTTACATGTTACATAAAATGAATATAAAATAAAATATGAATGGCTTTTTAATTTCAACTTGGAGGTGGATAGCTCTTAATGAGGCAAAGTGGTATATTATATATATATATAAAGGTGAAGTGGTATATGAAAATATGTACATGTTACATAAAATGAATATAAAATAAAATAAAAAGTGAATGGCTTTTTAATTTCAACTTGGAGGTGGAGTTCTTAATGAGGCAAAGTGGTATATTATATATATATATATATAAAGGTGAAGTGGTATATGAAAATATGTACATGTTACATAAAATGAATATAAAATAAAATAAAAAGTGTGAATGGCTTTTTAATTTCAACTTGGAGGTGGATAGCTCTTAATGAGGCAAAGTGGTATATTATATATAAAGGTGAAGTGGTTTATGAAAATATGTTATACAGTATGTAAACAATATTGATGTTAATTTTTATAAAGTGTTATAATTAAATTGTTATTTATTAATCTATGAAAGTGTTATAATTCAATTTAGTTAGATTGTTTATTTTTTTTATTAATGTTAATGATAAAAATGTATTATATAAAATATTTAATGGTGTAAGATATTTTACATAGGTGAAATGTCTAATAACTATTTTAATATAAAATGTTAATATTTGTTAGAGTTTAATATTTTTTTAGGTTATGATTAATATTTATATTATTTTAATGGTGATTTTTCATGCTTAACAAATTATTTATTTAAATTTAGATTTATATATTACTTAATTTTGAGTTTAAAAAATCAAATGTATATAAATAAGAGTGACATATTATAATACTTATTTTCAATTTATAAAAATGTATATTTTTCATCATATTCAATTGAAATTATTTCTCTCTATATATGATTGATGACAATACCAAATTGAAATTGAAGTTCAGATCCAAGAACTCTCCAACAAGGTAAGCCAAGAACATCACAAATACATATTGTCTTTTATTAAACATCTATTAGATATCATGTATGTTTCAAACAAAATATGTTGTTTCTCTTCTTTTATGCTTCATTTAACAATGAATGTATGGCTATACCTAGAAATTATATTAGTTTTTTTTTTTGATAATTTTTAAAATATATATAATTTACAAATATAGTTGACAATTTACTTTGCTTACTTCTTGACCTTTCCTCTCTCTTTGTGCAAAAAATAGTATATTTTGTTAGTAGTTCTACACAATACCCCTTTCACATGCCTTTTTAAAAAGCACCATCACTAAGTCAAATATGCCTGCCTCTTGGAACTATAGAAGTAAAAAATCAATTGCATTTATCATGATCCTTCATTTTCATTCATTTTCATGATGTGTTGTGATCCCAACAATCATACATGAATCTCAAATAAATTTAATATCAAAATTTTAAATAAATGAGAATATTTGTGTTATTCATTGTTAGTTGAAATGCAAAATTTGGTTAGATCTTGAGGGAAAAATTGAAAAAACCTTTTCCTAGGGATTAGAAATTTCCACAAACAACTAAGTTGAGGTCTATGTTGTTTTCTAGGGTCTTCTCCTAGCAAAGGAATCTAGTATAAAATATATGTCTGTCATAATAGAATCACGTGTCATTATCAATTCGATGGTAATAAAATCAATCTGGTCTAATAACAAGCTTGCTACTATCATTTCTCGAATCAATAAGGTAGTCAATAGATTGCACAAGGTATTATACATATAGATCTTGGGAGGATACAATTCCCACACTGATTCACTAGCTAATGAAGTTGCCTCTCTTAATCAAGGGATTTTGTGGAAAAATGGTTTTTTTTTTCATTATACAATCCCTTAAGTGTGAAATTGGGTAGAAACGTGCACAAAGAATCCAGCTAGAAATAATGAACAAGAAACTTGCAAAGTTGAGAGAAGAATTGGAAAAAGAATGAAAGAATTGTATGAACCACTAATCCACACTCAAAGAGTGATTAATTTACAATAGATATAAGATAAATGCTCAAATTAATGCACCATAGTAGTGATATTGAGAGATGTGGACACACTCAGAGAGAAATGGGAGTGAAATTCCACATAGTCCTAGTTAATCGGCCATGCAGTCATTAGTTAACTTGCTCACACAAGTGGAGTGGACATAATGTCATGCATGCACATGTGGTGCACCCTCCTAGCCTCATGAATGTCAAGGGTGCCCTCCTGGTGATGATCCCAAGGTGAGCATTCAACACTTGGTTATAATACTGAGGTTTCCATGCAAGACTTGACTCCATTAGTTCAACTGAAGTACACGTGAGTAATGACTAAAGAGGATGTGGCACCCTCATATAGGGGAGAATATTCTCATATAATGGAGAATATATCAGACCAGGGGCACCCTCAACATAGACTAATCAAATTAGAAAAATAAATACTAGGTGGACATGTAATATCTCCAATACCCCCCTTGAATACTACTAGGGAGTACAAAATGAATGGATCTCAACAAGAAACCATGTTAGGTACCCATTTTACAATGCATATAAGAAACATAGAATAACTTAAAAAGAGGAAAGAAAGAAAACCACATGGGAACAAACACCCCCCCTCAAAATACAATTCTCACTAAGATTGCTTCTTTGTAGTTGAGTTCTTCATTCCAAGGAGACCTCACAAATGTGCCAGTTTTTTCTCAGTGAATTTTTTGTTGAATATGTAAATATATGTATTGATCTAATGAAGTAAATGCACCAGTGAGATGTTCATATCTATCCACTTGATCCAATTGGAAGCAATAAAAGCAAAACCCCCTTCATTCATGGTCGTTTTCCAATACAGATTCTCTGCGTACTCTACATAGGCCAGAGGGTCGGATGCAAGACCCATGTAGAAATGCATAGGATTTACTGGTTTTGTGGCTATGAGAGTATGTGGAGGCTCCTCAAATTGGGATCTCATTGTTCTAGGATTGATGTTTAACATCATCTGCAAGATAACCGACTGACATTAGGAAGGATTTTTCCCATTTGGGTCTTGATTCTGGATTGACACATGCATGATCCTGTACTTCTGAATCAGATTCAGAAATCACATTTGAAATATGATTTGAGTGGCAAGATGCATCATCTTTTAAATATGCTTCAGGAGGAACCTGAGAAGCTTGTTCTTCAAATGGATTTTTTGCGGGCTTTGTCTTGGAATTCTCCAACATGCATTCCTCAATGTTTAATATGTGTTGTCATTGATGTCAAGAGGAGACTGTCTATTGTATTCCTCTGTGTGTTGATGATTCTCTATGCGCAAATATAACTATGCGAATAAGATCTGACAATGCGTTTTTTCCTGCAATTTGCGAAAACAATTATCCCGCATTCTTTGGGACAATAGATTTCAAAGGTTTATAATGAAAAGGTGTTATCATTTATTTTGACTGGAAGTAAGTGGAAAAAATATGGAACCTTATGAAAATGATTAACTTTTGAGCAATTAGATCATCACCATTTAACTCCCAAGATCAATGGTTAAGATCCATATTTAAGGGTCGACACTTGGTGAGCCAGCCCGAGTGTTGATTCAGACCCATGTGGAGATGCCACGTCAACCATAGTATAGAAGAATACATCCACATCATAGCCAGATCATTTTCAAAATCAGCACAAGAAATCTCAGAAAACAACTAAGTAGCAATACTTCATGAAGATGGTGAGCATGACAGAGAATCATAATTCTATATGAATAAATTTCATAGAACTGCGACCCCATGGACCTGTGGACCTGTGATGAAATCTTGGAAAAATGACTTAGTACTTAAAATTGGATGGACAAAGAAATGGCTAAGTATGAAGAGTGGATCAGTCACATGAAGATACAGAGAAGTGAATCAAGGATGAACCTGTAGACCAGTGAACCTATGGTAAGAAGAAAAATTGACTAAGTATGGAGATATGTCAGATGTGTTAAAACCTCAAAAAATGACCATTGGCATTGTTCTGTGCATGGGTTGTAAGACTCAAGGTTTGGGTTATCTAATACCAACAAAACCCACTAGAAACTGACCCTTTTGACATCACATGATTGCACAGATGAAGTATCACCTAAGGTATGTATGGGGACTATATGAGCCAGGCTTTTATAGTAGTAAGGGAACGAGAGGAAAAAAATCAGTTTCTTCTTCCTTATTATCTTATGTTCCTAACTCTATTTTGGTTAGTTCTTAACTTACTCATGATTCAGATTCCTATACTTATCATATTCCATCTCACTGTATAGATTCGTTACTGTCATGTCATGAATCATTGCACCATAATTAACTATCATATGAAGCTATTGTACGATGCATGTAAATAGTATTCATAATCAAACATAGAAACATAGTCAACACATGATTCCACAACATATCCTTATCATTCCTTTATTCATCCTTCTCAACCTTCGACTATTACATTCAATCGATTTGGACTCAGTATCAATCAAACTATAACATATCCTCATCTATCATAATCAAATTTCATCAGAATAATACCTAACTAACCCAATTGAATGAACCCAAAACAACAATAACAATGACGATGAACCCCTAATCTCCCAACCCATTACATTTTTATATAAGAAACTAGGGCTAAAAAACCTAATCTATTCATCCCAAAAATATTCCATTACAACGCATGGCCAACTCAGTTAACTGGTTGTTCGATGCCTTTCTTCTTTTTTTCAGCCTTTATGTTTCTTTTATGTTGTTGTTTTATTTCTGGAATGTCGGGTTGATTCTCTTGTTATGCTTTATTTTCTTTCTTTATTCTTCTGTCTTCATTCTTCGATCTATGTGTTGTCTTCCTTTAGTTGACTTTCCTCCTCCTACGCACTTTCCTGCTGGATGTGCCTCAGTTGCATGCTCTCTATCTTTCCTTCTTCCTCCATGCACTTTTCATCTACTTAGGGTTTTTCTTCAAAACTTTATCCAAACTACAAAAACTGTTTTCAAGACTTCCTATCCAACAAGACTCGAACACTCACATGTGGCTCATCCTAAGCCACTCATACCTATTTCTTGCTCTTCCATGATAAAATGAACTTTTGAGAGGCTTCCTCTGCCCCCTCTACTTCTTTTGATGATTGTGGCCTCTGTTGTGGTTATCTCCTCTACTCCTTGCATCGTCAAGTTTGTAAGCTTGTCCTATGACTCCATCGCTGCTTGATTGACCCTACGTTGCACCATAGCCAACTATCCAATTACCTGGAATGCCTCTTCTTATAGTTGGACTAGTCTTTGTTGCTAGATATTTGGATGATCCCTCATTTTCTCCACTTCTACATGTGCATACCGTTGAGCTAGAATGTCTTCCATGTGTGATATCGGTGGTAGTGTAGCTGCCCTTTATGCCAACTATTATTCTTTTTCTTGCGTCTCTCTTAACTTAGCCTCTACAACCTTCATATTCATATATTATATCAACTATGTCCACACTTCCACATTCTCCTCACAAAGTTTTTCACATTCTTCCTCAATCTTCTTGATGTTGGAAAATGTTGTGATTGTCGTTCTCTTTCTACCTTCGCGCACCTCTGGTGGTGATCCTAGTATGCTCCTTATCTTTAAATATTGTAGATGTGATCAAAATTCGTTAATGACTTCACCGATAATATGCGCTTGTTCCTCCATAGCCACTTTGACTACTAGGGGAACTTCTGGAATTGTTTCATACAACTTTTAGGCTGCTTAGTGGGTCTTCTTTTCCATTCTCTCATCCTTGTCCTTTTCCTTTAATGTCATCTCATATCTCTTCTTAGACATGTCCTTGTTCTTCAGAGCCTCTTCTACTCTGCCTCAACTTCCCTATTTTGTTGCAGTGTTGTGTCATACTTCTCCTATAATTGGGCTCGTTCATCCCTTATTCTTTCTAAATTTGTATGTTCTTCCTCTCCTTTGTTTCTGATTTCCTGCACCAGTCCTTCTTGCAAGTACTATAATTTTTTCATGGACATCCTCGAGATGACTATCTGTTATGAGGAAAATCTCTCTATGGCTAGGGTAAACCACAACAGACGAAAATGACTGTAGAAATCAAATCTCTTCTCAAGTATGCTATATAAACAAATATGCTAGCAAGACAAGATAAAAGGCCTACCTCATCCAGATGTTCGATGAAGTCCATCGTTGAGCACTTGAACCAAAGTGATATACCTGCAACTAGTCCTCAACAACGAAGAAAAGAAAACATATGTTGATATTATATAATGTTAGCACATTCAATAACATAATCCGTTAATAAACATGACAAATACGCCCATGGAATAATAATTCAATATATTTGCAAGATATCAATTGGACGGGAAAAGAGTATTTCTATTAATATATGAACAGTAGAAGTGAAAATGTTACAGACTTCTGTGTCCGCATGGTTCGGAACCGAGAAACTAAGTTCTTTCTAGTTGGGCCTCCACCACTTCGATCCTCCACCAAAGACAATCTCATAATAGAGAAACAATGAGGTTCTCAATCAATAAAGGAAGAGCTTGGGGGCTGAACACTGTGTTCAGACTTAAAAGACAAAGGGATGCAGACTCAATATGAAGCAAATAATTTCTCTAGAGTAACTTTGCTCTCAAAGTTGAATTCTTTCTCTTCTTTCTATGGCTCAGAATTGACCCATTTATATCCTTCAAAATGGAATTGAAGGGACGAGTCAGAACATTTCTAGTATATGGAAGGCCAATGATCATATATCTCTTGTCGTGGCATGGAAACTTGACATTAATTTTCATTTTATGGCACACATCCTAATGTACGTGGGTTGTAGTGGAGTAACTTGTGTCTACTCATGTTGTATAGTGGGCAAGGTGCATAAATGTGGAAAAATATTTACTTTTATCTTTGGATTTTATAAACAGGGATGATAAGTCTGCATGGGAAATGGAAAAAGACCTTTTGTGCAAGATTGCATAGGGTGAGGAAAATCTTGCTATAACATATGCCCCCTAATGTGTGAGGTTAGAGGACTATCTGCGATGGCCGAAATACATTATAAACAACCCAAAAGTGGAGTGGTAGGGGACTAGCTGGACGGACTAGTTTCTCATTACATTCTACAGTGACTTTGCATACATTGTTGCCAACAAAATTACATTGCAGATCCATGTGAAAATATACCAAACAAGTGTCTGTGGCCATGAATAGGAAAATACAAATGCGGTTACATGCCAAAAATTGTCATAGTAATGAACAAGGCCTAGTAGAACAAGTCTCAAAACCAATCTTAAGATATCTGTATACAATGGAGTACAATCTGAACTCCCATGATCAATGAAGTCATATAGGTACTGGTCCAATGAAGAAGAAGCAACAACTCAGGAAAGTTGTGGCCACATAGTGATGTCTTCAAGTCTTTTACACAATCTGCCCAAGGTGTAAGTCTACATCATGTGAATAAAGGAGTTGAGGTCGAACATAATGAGACATCGTTTGATTATCGGTCATTGAGGAATACCATTAACAAATGTGAGATAACTTAACAATAATGAAAGTAGGTATCAAGGCATCGAGTACATTCTTACAAGTGTGAATAAAGGAGTTAGTGTTGAACACTTGAAGAATCCATCAATCATGAGACATTGATGTATTTCCAACTGTCGATGGCGAGAGAGCTTGCCACTAATGACTGCAATCCTCAAGGTACTCATAAGACTCTAGGTTTTGTTTCCATAATAGATGGAATGAAGTCGATGGAAGAACACCCACTGAAAGTAGAGCATTAAGGCATCTCTCATCAGTCAACATGAGGTACAAAGTAGGAGCTTCATGATTTGGTGGAAATCGTACGAAGAACATGTTCACGAATCA